>JACEFZ010016140.1:52500-64256 GCA_014155875.1 Cepaea nemoralis
ATGGCGCAATATTTTTCCATTCAATACCAGCTTAGGTTGCTGAGTTTTATTTGAGAGGGAGAACACTGTGCATGTTGTTTTCTCTTCACTTATCTTCACTAGCCATGATTTTGACCAGTCCTCTAGCGCTAATAAGGCTTGCTGTATTCTGCTGTTAGCTGTACTGATATATTCTTCAGATGTCCATATGGCTAGGTCATCTGCAAAGGAGGATGTGTGTACTCTGGCTGGAAAATTTTCCGTGATGTCATTTATATATGCTAGGAATAATGTTGGTGAAAGAACTCCTCCTTGGGGGACACCTTGCTCCAACAGCATCATTTTGCTTGTTTGTCCTTGTACTTTTGTCCTGGCAGTTCTGTTCTCAAGGTAGTGGCTGATCCATTTATACATTTTCCCACAAACATGCATTTTTTGCAGTTTTACTTTCAGTCCTTCCTTCCATACTTTATCAAATGCTTTTTCTAAATCTATCCAGACTGCTAGTGTGTGCTTTTTCTCTTGGAAGGCATCCTCTATTTCCTGAGCTATATAGGTTATTTGATCTTCAGTGGATCTGTACTTTCTGAATCCTGCTTGGTGTGGTGTTAAGAGTTTGTTTTCTTCCAGATGCCATGTTAGCCTGCCATTGATAATGCGTTCCATTAATTTTCCTACACAGCTAAGTAGACTGATAGGTCGATAGCCATTTGGTTCTTCCAGGTCTTTTCCTTTCTTTGGGACTGGTATTAGTATAGCTTCCTTCCATGCCTGTGGGACTATTCCTCTCTTCCAGCTGTTATTTAGGACTGCTAGTAGTTTCTTCTTTGCCTTGGTGCCTAGTCCTATTAGCATTTCATTTGTGATTCCATCCTTTCCTGGTGATTTCTTCTTTTTTAGGGTATTCATTGCCTGTCCCATTTCTTCCATTGTTAGATTTGCCATCATATATTCTGCTGCTGTCTCTGTATTTCTATGATGTATCTGTTTGTCTTTGATTGCTTTCTTCTGTTCGGTTGTAATATCAATGTGGTTTGCATTTGCATAGTGTTCCATTAGTGCATTTGCAGCCTTTTTTCCTGTAAGCAAGGCATTTCCTTGTTTAATTGTTGTTTGTTTATAGGTCCTTCATTGTTCATGGCTTTCACTAGTTTCCATAGTTTGTTTCCATCCCTGTCAAAATTCAGGTTTTCTGTTATTTCCCTCCAACAATCTCTTGTTGTTTCTTCTTCTTCTGCGTTCATCCGGAGTTTTTTTCGGACGTGATTGCGTTGTGCCTGTTTACAGCAGAGCTGTGTTCTTGCGCCGTTAGGCCGACACATCCGACTTCTGCGGGCATTTGTTGACCGGGTTAACCTTCCCGGCCTTGTTGTTTGATTTACTGTTCTTTTATATTTTGCTGAGATGGCTTGGAGAGAGATGTTCGCTTCAATTGTTCGTTCTCCCTCTGCTGTCTTCCTGGTATCTTCAACTTTGTCCTCCAAACTTTGTAGTTCTTCAGTCCAGTATGGTTTGTAATTATTCCTCGCTCCTCTTGGAATGGACTCACTGGCTGCCTGTATTATCGCTCTGTTTAGACTTTCCACTATTTGCTTTATGTTGCCATATCGTGTATTTATGTTTTCACAATATGTGTCTGTTAGTATGGCAAATCTGTCCCAATCTGCTCGTTTGTAATTCCAGCGGGGTAAGGGCTTTTGCTCCTGTGGAACATACTCCATATTCATTACAAGCTTGATTGGTCTGTGGTCACTACCTGCTAATTGGTCCAGCACATGGCGATCGATTTTGTGGAGGATGTCTCCTGTGCAGAAAGCTAAGTCGAGGCAGTGGTAAGCCATCTTCTCGAGTAGAAGCTCTGTGTGTCATCCGCTTTGTTGAGTAGATGGAGATTTGAGTCTATTTCCCAGTCCTCCAATTCATCTCCTCTTTTGTCAGTATCTGGGTATCCCCATCTTTCTTAGCGGCTATTAAAGTCTCCGGCAATAATGCAGTTTGTGTCCGTTATTTTCATGTTTGAGAGTGTAAGGTCCTTATCTGCTGGGCTATATATGATGGGACTTCGCGGGATTAGCACCATAACGATTAATTTTGATTTGTGACATCATGAATTAAGTTACGTTGCACTGCTTTGTCAAGCCTGTGGCTCAGTACATCCGATTTCGACAAGCATTTATTCGGGGTGCTTTCCCTAGCCTTTGACTGTCCCCAGTCTACCTACGAGGCAGCAGGTTTGTGTGTCTCTTCGTCTGGTCCCTCTCCCTTGACCTGTCCGACATGGGTGGCCCTACCAGTAGTTGTTTCTACCGTCGGCATAGCTCTTGGAGTCATTGGGACGCGCAAGCCCCTCTACCTCGTCACGGTGGACACACAGCAGAGGGGAAAAATTTAATGTGATGTCGAAAAGAAATAAAAAAATGAGTTAGAAAATTTTCACGTATCTAAAATAGCTCCATTATTTTTATGAAAACTGTGAAGATGCCTTAAAGGTTTTATCACTTTGTTTATATCGCATATGACTGTAGATAACTTCTTTGCACATTTTATAAAACTTTAAGAAAAATACAATTATTTAAATTACATAATTTAGCAATGCTACTAAAAGTAATGTCGCCTGATATAACTTTTCTTGTTAAGTCCCCTTGCAATATATTAATTATACGTCTTTCCTTTTAATGTTGTTTTATTACGTACAAAACAATTTTTAAACTAACTATTTCAGTTGGATCCGCGGGAGTGAGAACAACATCTGTACAAAATTTCATCTCAATGGGATTGACTGTTCGTGAACGCATAAAGGTCAAACAAACAAACAAGCAAACATTCTCTGATATATATATAATATATATATATATATATATATATATATATATATATATATATATATATATATATATATATATATATATATACATATATATATATATATATATATATTTAAGACATTATATAAACACACACACACACACACACACACACACACACACACATACATACACCGCTAGTGTTCGACGTACGACCTATGCAACTTACGACCATTCAACTTTCCGACCACAATCACTAGCCATATTAGAATTTTTTTAATTTTTTGAGAAAGATATTCCTTTTAAGATTGTATTGCTACTCGGTAACGTGCCTGGACACCCACCACACCTAGGCGATCTCCATCCAGATGTAAAATTTGTTTTTCTTCCGCCAAACACGACTCCACTCATCCAGCCTATGGACCAAGGTTTGATTGCGACCGTAAAGGCCAACTATCTCCGAACCACCTTCGTTCAAGCATTATCCACAATAGATGCTGACACAGAACTAACATTGCGAGATTTTTGGAAACACTACAACATTTTAATGTGTATCAAGAATATCGCTACCGCCTGGGCGGCTGTGACGACAAAGTGCATGAATGGCATCTGGAAAAATTGTGTTAAGCGCTATGTTAATGATTTTTATGGATTTGACAGTGAACATGAACTTGAAACGATTCGGGAAAAAATAGTAAAACTCTCTAAAGACCTTTCTTTGGAGTGTGAAATTGAAGATGTCGAAGAGTTGCTAGACAAAGAATCCGGAGAACTTACAAATGAAGAGTTAATCGAACTGGAAGAAGAAAGAAGAGAAGCCAAGAAAGAAGAGGATGAGCCAGAAAGAAAGTTCACTAAGGGATTATCAGAAGGTTTATCTTTACTGAATACACTTCTTATACATTTCGAACCAATGGACCCAAACATCGAACGATTTGCAAGGATTGAACGGATGGCGCACAATGTGTTTCGTCCGTATCGTAAAATTTATGATGGAAAAAAAAAAAGAAACATACAATTCAGACAAAGCTCACCATGTTTATGAAAAAAACCAACTCCGGTACCCCCAACTGCTGCCTTAGATGACGACATTAATGATCTGCAGCCAAGCACCAGTGGCCAATAAAATGTTTCGTACAAGTTTATATATTTTGATGTTAATGACAATTTGATGTGTTTTGCGATTGGGAAATATGTTTCCTATAGTATTTTCCACACCTGTATTTTGTATGTTTTGCAAATATTAAACCAGTTGTACATGTACAGTTAATGCAGTGTTTTTCTTAAACCTGACGATGTAAACATAAGAAACAAAATGGTGTAGAGATGATACAAATGGCACAAAATAACATCGAAAATTATGATTTATAACAATAAAAGTAATTTATGATATAATTTAACTTAAATATTTTTATAACATCACTTCACATTACTGTACACATAGCGTACTCAGCTTACGACCAAATCGTGTTACGACCTGTCTATCGGAACCGATCGTGGTCGTAAGTCGAGCACTAGTTGTCTGTCTGTCTGTCTGTCTGTCTGTCTGTCTGTCTGTCTGTCTGTCTGTCTGTCTATGGATGCATGGATGGATGGAAGGAAGGAAGGACTGACGGACGGACGGACGGAAGGGATTACATCGACCACATTAAGTAGTGGACACTTTGGTCAGTGTAAAATTTGTAGTGACCAGTTCAGGTTATGTCACTACAGCTAGTATCTTGTCTCTGTTTATCCTGTTTGTGGTATTGTTAATAATGGTGTTGTTGTTGTTCGCTGCTCCTTTTTGGTGCATGTCAAAACTGGGGCGTTCATCTTTAAACTGTCCTTATGACGTCACTGTGTTCGTCTTTATAACTTAACTTTTGTTGAGAACGTTGATGAGTGTAATTCAATAATTGCCTAATTTTCTTCTTCTTCTTCTTCTTCTTCTTCTTCTTCTTCTTCTTCTTCTTCTTCTTCTTCTTCTTCTTCTTCTTCTTCTTCTTCTTCTTCTTCTTCTTCTTCTTCTTCATCATCATCATCATTATCTGCTTCTTCTTATCGTGTCTCGGATTGCCCACACCTTTCTCAAATTCATCTCATTCGTCTCGTTCCCTCTCTTTCGTTGTTGTTGTTATTGTTTTTGTTGTTATTGTTGTTGTTGTTTATGAGATTGACGCAGACATTCACACCAAAGCAGTCCGAGTCACCTCATTGTTAAACCGTCAGGCTTGTGTTCAGAGAGATAATGCCCAGAATACCGCGGGAGATGTTCGTCTGCCCCCCGAAAGACCTGACTTTTAGTCCCAGTCTTGTGTTGTGAACGAGCGATCCATCTCGAGGCGGGAAGGAGAGCCTGTTGTGGGAGCTGGGTGCGTGAGTAGACCACTAAAGTCGTCCCCGGAGACGACGGGACAGGGATGAAAGAATGGGGTAAACGCGTGATGGAGTTTTCTTGTTTCCCTGCGTGGAATTCTGGACAAATAAAAGTGCGTGATGTCGCTACAGAATTAGTTTATTTATCGTTGCCGAGTGCGTGTTATTGATGGATTCAGTCAAGGCTAACGGCAGCCGACATCCGGCGATTTTTCGCTCCTCCCGTACTCCGGTCACGCACGGTCCCAGCAAGCCCTTGCCATGTAAATGAACACGATTTAATCAGAACGGCTGAATAACGGATTCTGGACACGCGAGCAGCGCAAGCTTCCCTATCACGGGGACAGCCCATCACTCCCTGTAGAAAATTCCAGACAAGGCAAAGCCGACACGCCGATGTCTCGTGCAGCCAGTCGGTTTTTTCATCTCACGAATGTTACCAAAGTTTTGGAAAATGGACTAATGCGCCTCGACCTCCGTTGGACACAGAGCTGAAATAATGGACTTTTGCCATGATAACTAGCATTTTGAGGTCAGTGGAAAGATTCCGATTGCGTGATTGAAGTCTACTTACCCTGGCTAAAGCCATGCTGAACCGAGACTCCTGATTAATAATTACAGTATGGCTTATTATTCTCTTTTCCTTTATTGGAAATCCTACATTTACATTTAATGCGCGCACAACAGTGTACAACTTCTGCCGTTTGCATCTTTGGCACGCTGTTAAAAAAAATGTTCGGCCAAATCAGCGGAGGTTGGCTGAAAGGAGATAATCACGTAGGAGAATTGTTGAGATAATCGGACCCAATCTGCCATAAATAACAATTATTTGCAATTTTGCGGTTTTGGCGCGAATTGTTTTATAAACTGCCTGCTGATTTGGAACGGATTAGCGCTGATCATCACAGATCCGTGTGTTGTACTGTTGGTTGAGGAAGGCATTTTGCAGGCTTCGTTGTCTCCAGGCGTTTATTGCCAGAGGCGGGTTAACTCTGGCAGAGCAACTTTGCACTTGTTTGTTTTCCCGGAGTCACGAAAATGTTCAGTATATTTATTTGAATGAGTGTAAACATTGATGTTAGAACTGATATGTTCTGGAAATGCTTTTGCCGTTGTCGTCTATTGGCCAGATAGCTCCCGTGTTCCCTCCACTACCATGGTAGTCTGAGTTTTTTGTGTAAAACGTCATTAAATGAAAAATGAAATCACCGTGGAAGTCTGAATACCCTTTTAGCACGGAATTATTTTAGGCTTATTAGCCAAAAACACTGAGCATTATTTCAGTAAATTTGGTTGTATTTTTGTTTATTTTTTTAGACACCTTTCTGATTTTCTGACACCATGCAATATATATATTTATAGGAAGGGTATATATTGAAGTGTATGATTTACAACAAATTGTTTTTTTAAATTGACAAATATGCAAATTAGCTCATTTGCATATCTAAAAATAGAAAAGACAAAATGTGAATTTACAACTTCAAAGTAAGATACATACAGCTAAATACAGTTATATATGCAATTTCCTACCTTATTATTGTCCCTTGGCCTTCTTACATTGGTGTTTATCAAAACAGTAGTGATGCACACCCTTTCACATGTAGAACACATGGTTCGGCTACGCTTCCTTCCTCCTGGCTGAGAGCGGTCACTGCACACAGAACAGTCTTTCTCTTTTCTATTTGGAATATCCACATAGCCTCTGTCCCCAGCAGCATCAGTAGAAGGAGGAGGATATTTTATGTCCAGATAGTCCTGTGCCAGATCACTCACAACATTGGCAGTGAATTTTATAGCGAGTTAAATTCCGGGTATTTGACGTATTTTGACAATACAAAATATATGCATTTACTGTCATGCGTCCAAAAATGGAGAAGACAACCTTACGCCAATACTTTAACGTTCTCCTCTCATCTAAATAGGCGTACAACATCATGTCGCTTTGATCCACACCTCCCATGTACTTATTGTACTGCAAAACAACACGCGGCTTTGATCTTTCGGCAGGCGTTGGGTCATTTTGTCTTCTCCTCACAGTAACATCTACTTGTTCTGCTTTCTCTTTAGTAGACATGAGAAGAACTGATTTTGTTTGGGATTTCTTTTCCCTGTATGCTGCAGTCAGTATGCTTCCTTTCCTGTAGTAGAGAGTTTCATTAGGCTGAAGATTGCCCTTTATTGCCTTGGGGAGATTTCGGCGATTGCGTCGCACTGTACCTGTGAGGTATGTTCCTTGCAAAACAGATCAGTAGCCAGTTCAATACTTGCAAAAAAATTATCCACAAAAACATGATACCCCTTCTTTAGGTAGTTTCCTATTGATAAGAGCTTTCTGACTACTCTATGGGATAGTCCAAGGTGATCTTCCTCTTGATCTCTTTTCCCCTTGTACACAAAAAATCGAGCACATACGCACTTGCAGACTCACACAGCATCCATAATTTTATGCCCCACTTGTGGTGATGCTTATTGGGCATATACTGTAGAATCTGGCTTTTGCTCTTGGTACCAATTAGGCTCTCATCAACAGATAACTCCTGCTTTGGGGTATAATGGTGCCTAAATAATCTATTAGCATGATCCACCAGTGGAGCAAACTTACCGCATGGATCATAGCCGTCTTCCCCTGGTGCCGCTAAATTTTCATTATTTACAATATGAAAAAATTTTAAAATGAGCTCATATCTCTCCCTGGGCATAACCCTTCCAAACCAAGGGTTTCTTGGGATTTGCAGGTATAGTCCAGTATGAAAAAAGGGTTGGCTTTCGGTTCAGTCCCATATTCAGGATTATCGCGATAAACGCCTTCATTTCTGGAATACTGGTGGGTCTCCAATTTTGTACAATGGATCTCCTTTTGAGTACATTGCCACTTTTTTGCAATGAACTGGCTGGCATATCTATTTGTTTCTGCTACAAATACTGTCAGTAACTCAATTGTGAGAAACAGGTATAGATAACTGACAGGCTTGGAGTCACTAGGTGGCATTCGTTTTGGGCCAGTCAGCTCAGAAAATGGATGTATCTCAATCCCATCATCATCTTCAGGAGGATAAACCCTGAGCCATGGTTGAGCTGTTGTCGGTTCATTCTCTCCATCTGCACTTTCGTTATCGCTCTCACTAGATCTATCATCAGCTTCCTCACTAGACTCACCAGATTCACTCGATTCAAACGTTTCATCGACATCCCTATCAGTGGCGGAATTATCAGAATCTGACATGTTTTGGGCCGTTTAGGTCTGTTTCAAAAAATTCTACAACAAATTAAACGCTTGATACAGAACAAAGACGAGCGGACATTTGTAAACAAAATACCGCAAGGAATCATGGGACACTATTTTCCGTGTTTCAAAAGCGGAGAGTTCTTGCGGTGTCTACCTGAAATACGATGGGGCCGATGATCGGCCGTTCCGTGAATTTGGCCATTCTATGCCGGGCCGATAATCGGCCCGGGCCGTGCTAAAAGGGCTAAAATTGTCTGAAATTGAATTATGTTAATCCGTGGTTATTTTTGAAAGTGTATGAAAGACCATGTGACTTTGTTGGTCATATATAACAGTCGTTTTGATCTTGTTGGTCCTGGTACATAACAGACCTTGTGACCTGGTTTGTCCTGGTATATAACAGACATTGTTGGTTCTGGTATATAACAGACATTGTTGGTTCTAGTATATAACAGACATTGTTGGTTCTAGTATATAACAGACATTGTTGGTTCTCTGGTATATAACAGACATTGTTGGTCCTGGTATATAACAGACATTGTTGGTTCTCTGGTATATAACAGACATTGTTGGTTCTCTGATATATAACAGACATTGTTGGTTCTCTGGTATATAACAGACATTGTTGGTCCTGGTATATAACAGACATTGTTGGTTCTCTGGTATATAACAGACATTGTTGGTTCTCTGGTATATAACAGACATTGTTGGTCCTGGTATATAACAGACATTGTTGGTTCTCTGGTATATAACAGACATTGTTGGTTCTCTGGTATATAACAGACATTGTTGGTTCTCTGGTATATAACAGACATTGTTGGTTCTCTGGTATATAACAGACATTGTTGGTCCTGGTATATAACAGACATTGTTGGTTCTCTGGTATATAACAGACATTGTTGGTTCTGGTATATAACAGACATTGTTGGTTCTAGTATATAACATACCTTGTTGCTTCCGGTATATAACAGACATTGTTGGTCCTGGTATATAACAGACATTGTTGGTTCTCTGGTATATAACAGACATTGTTGGTTCTCTGGTATATAACAGACATTGTTGGTTCTCTGGTATATAACAGACATTGTTGGTCCTGGTATATAACAGACATTGTTGGTCCTGGTATATAACATACATTGTTGGTTCTCTGGTATATAACAGCCATAGTTGGTTCTCTGGTATATAACAGACATTGTTGGTTCTCTGGTATATAACAAACATTGTTGGTTCTCTGGTATATAACATTGTTGGTTCTAGTATATAACAGACATTGTTGGTCCTGGTATATAACAGACATTGTTGGTCCTGGTATATAACAGACATTGTTGGTTCTCTGGTATGTAACAGACATTGTTGGTTCTCTGGTATATAACAGACATTGTTGGTTCTCTGGTATATAACAGACATTTTTGGTCCTGGTATATAACAGACATTGTTGGTTCTGGTATATAGCAGATATTGTTGGTTCTGGTATATAACAGACATTGTTGGTCCTGGTATATAACAGACATTGTTGGTTCTGGTATATAACAGACATTGATGGTCCTGGTATATAACAGACATTGTTGGTTCTGGTATATAACAGACATTGTTGGTTCTGGTATATAACAGACATTGTTGGTTCTCTGGTATATAACAGACATTGTTGGTCCTGGTATATAACAGACATTGTTGGTTCTGGTATATAACAGACATTGTTGGTCCTGGTATATAACAGACATTGTTGGTTCTGGTATATAACAGACATTGTTGGTTCTCTGGTATATATCAGACATTGTTGGCCCTGGTATATAACAGACATTGTTGGTCCTGGTATATAACAGACATTGTTGGTCCTGGTATATAACAGACATTGTTGGTTCTGGTATATAACAGACATTGTTGGTCCTTGTATATAACAGACATTGTTGGTTCTGGTATATAACAGACATTGTTGGCCCAGGTATATAACAGACATTGTTGGTCCTGGTATATAACAGACATTGTTGGTTCTCTGGTATATAATAGACATTGTTGGTCCTGGTATATAACAGACATTGTTGGTCTTGGTATATAACAGACATTGTTGGTTCTGGTATATAACAGACATTGTTGGTCCTGGTATATAACAGACATTGTTGGTTCTGGTATATAACAGACATTGTTGGTTCTCATATATAACAGACATTGTTGGCCCTGGTATATAACATACATTGTTGGGCCTGGTATATAACAGACATTGTTGGTTCTGGTATATAACAGACATTGTTGGTTCTGGTATATAACAGACATTGTTGGTTCTGGTATATAACAGACATTGTTGGTTCTGGTATATAACAGACATTGTATAACAGACATTGTTGGCCCTTGTATATAACAGACATTGTTTGTCCTGGTATATAACAGACATTGTTGGTTCTGGTATATAACAGACATTGTTGGTTCTGGTATATAACAGACATTGTTGGTCCTGGTATATAACAGACATTGTTGGTCCTAGTATATAACAGACATTGTTGGTTCTGGTATATAACAGACATTGTTGGTCCTGGTATATAACAGACATTGGTGGTTCTCTGGTATATAATAGACATTGTTGGTCCTGGTATATAACAGACATTGTTGGTTCTCTTGTATATAACAGACATTGTGGCTGGAATAACAACTTGTTGGTTCTGGGATTTTAAAAAAAATTGTTGGTTCTTGGTATATAACAGACATTTTGGGCCGGGGGAAAAAAACATTTTTGTTTTAGTATATAAAAAACATTGTTAGTTCGGTATAAAAAAACTTGCGGGCCTGGTTATAACAGACCTTTTTGGTTCTGTTATATTACAGACATTTTTGGTTCTTGGTATATAACACCATTGTGGTTTTGGGATATTACAGACATGTTGGTTCTGGATTAACATAATTGTTGGTTCTAGTATATAACAACATTGTTTGGGTTTTCTGGAATTTAAAAGACATTTTTTGTTCAGTATATAAAACATTTTTAGTTCTTTGGGGGCCTGGTATATAATATACCTGTTTGGGCCCGGATATAAAAGACATGTTGGTTCTGTTTGGGCCGGATATAACAGACATTGTTAGTTGTTGTCCGGTATATAAATACGGTTTGGGCTGGTAATAAAAACATTTTTTTTCTAGTATATAACAGACTTGTGGTTTTTTTTTGGGCTGTAAATAACAGAATTGTTGGTTTGGGGGGTCCCGGTATATAAAACTTGTTGTCCTGGTATATAAAAGACATGTTTGGGTTTGGGGCGTTGTTATAAAAGACATTTTTTAAACTGTTTGTGAGTTTGATTCTGGCGATTTTTTTGATTCTGATTTTGAATTTGGGCTGGTTTGGGGGTGAAAATCTTGTGACCTGTTTATTTTGGATATAAGCGTTTGGTTTTTAAAAA
>JACEFZ010016141.1:0-36519 GCA_014155875.1 Cepaea nemoralis
AAAAGCAAGCAGAGGCCACACCCAGCCAAGAGCACTACAATAAATACCAGCATGCAAAAGCCAAATTTCAAAGGGCCAAGCTGCAGACTAGACGGAAAAGCTTGGCAGGAGAAAACAGAGTCTCTGAACTTTGAAAGAGACACAAGGAAATTGTGGAAGCTAATAAAACAGCTTAATGACGAGGGCACAGGGAGAAACTCAAAAAATTGCACTACATAAAGATGGAAAAATCTTAACAAGAAGCAAGCAAGCTGACCATTTTGCGGACTCGTTCGCACAAGATAGCAATATCAAAATAGTCCAGAGAAACAACAAGAGATTCGAGAGAAACGACAACATACAGGACAGAAGGAAATAGTACATGAGGTTCTGGAGGCACCCATCACAATCAGCGAACTGGAGCTAGCCATATCAAAACTGAAAATGAGAAAGTCACCAGGAGCTGATGGTATCTCCAATGAAATGATCAGGAAACTAGGAACAGAGGCCAAAACAAAGCTGTTGCAGATCTTCAATAACAGCTGGACCTTAGGCAGTGTTCCACAAGCCTGGAGAGAAGCAATCATGATACCCCTCCTAAAATCAGGGAAAGATGGTTCCATTGCCTCTAGCTACAGACCAATTAGCCTCACCAGCTGTCTCTGCAAAACACTGGAGCGCATCATCAATCACAGACTGCAGTGGTACTGTCAACAACTAATGTGTCAGGCATCATCGGATTACTTCTCCCTCACCATACAAAGAACTTGCAAGTCGTGTGAGAGGAAATAAATGGTACATTTTATTGCCGTTGGCTCTTTACAATTACAAAACAGTCGCTATCAAATCACACACAAAGCCACAGAATTGCCTATCTCTAGTTTCCTAACCCTATTGCTAATCTCTATCTAATTGGCTACAAAAAACTCCTATCGACACTAAAACGATCTGCTCTCTACGAAGTCAGTCCCCAGTCTGACTTTTCCTACACGCGTGACTACACAGCACGCGGAAGGACCTTGATGCGTCCTTCGGCTTTTTGCGTGCCGTTACAATCAGCACGCTTGTAGCAGCCGTTCTCCTATTGAGTGGCACTCTTCTCCGTGGCAATCACGTAGGCGTGATTCTGTCGTGACAAGAGTACTAACTATCTGGTCGTTGCCTCCGAGTCTCATGAGAGAACTAGTTAATAGTCCCCCTTTCTATCATCTACCCTGCCCTTATATCGGGGCACTGTATTACCTCTAATCTACTTGAGGTTGACCACTCTTCCCGGTGGTCTTCTATCTTGAGGCATACCTCCTGCCTTTATCTTACAGTCTTTGACACACACCCTCCCCTCCTGTGTTGCGTTATCAACTTTGACTCATTGGTTGTGACGCAAGAGGTTTCTAAAAAATTATTGTATCTAATTTTTGTCAAAGACTGCTGATAACCTGGCTTTGGGTAACTTAATAGACTTCTACTGACTATTGTCACAATGTAGTATCACTTGACTTGGCTACTGGCAATCGCCACAAACTTGTCTGGTTGGCGTGAGCCCTCTTCTCACTCGCAATATTATATTAATTAGAGGTATGTCTGAACCGGACCGTTGTCTTATAAGACCTGCCCTCAAATAGTAAATTAACTCACTACCCATACAAAGTTGACTTTCTTAGGGTCAACACATGAATTGCTTCATGTCCCCCATATAATATTACACAACCATTACACAAGCTGTGTGCGACAGGCTTTACCTATTTCGCTTCCGCGTGTAAAGTTATCTTTCACTGTTAAGTTAGTGTTTCGTTGTCTATTATGTCCCCTGACCCGGAGTTATCTCCCTTTGATCTACAAAAAATGTATGCAATTTATATGTTTGTTTTTCTGGTTGTTTGCGTGTTTGCATCTAACTAATAGTATAATCTAATCTTCTAACATGTGTATCTAACTATCATGTGTATGTAAGTTAGTTTTCAAGTGCCATAATTCGGTTAAATGTGGCCACAAACAAGTGTATAACACTAATTCGTGACTACGTTTCCGTCTTATGAGACTTAAAATACTTTCTCTAAGATCTATACTAAACTGCACACAACACATTCAAGACAACACATTTTCAACATCGAAAACAAACACCTGACGCAGACAAAAAATAAAAAGTCGCGTTGAGCGGCAGAAAAATTCCGCTGACTGATCTCACCCTCTCCTGTGTAATTTACATTCGTTCTCACTTTCACACTTCTATCACACATATTTTACCCTCACTTCTGTCATACATCTTTTACCTCACAATTATTTAAAAACCTTGGAGTGACACTGTACAAGTTTGGCTCAGTTTAACAAAGTTGAGCTCAATGACTGTGCGTAAATTGCTGCACGAGTCATGTATTTACACATATTTACATGTAAGAAACAGGGTTGATGGTTTGTACCCTGGTATTACTAACTACTATATTCTACTGAAATAATACTCTAAATACTGATATACTAATACTAGTTCTATAAATATGTATTTAATGTGTTACCTATTTTAATTTAATTTGCCACATTAATCCTAATATTTATCTAATCTAAGGGATGTAATCTAACTAATTAAGATGAAATTGATGTGAGATGAGTTATGTACCTTTAAGAAATGGGTAATGTGAAATGTAATGAAGTATGTACCTTTCTAACATGGGTAATGTGAAATATAAACATTTCACATAGTATGTTTAATTGTATAATCTTTTTATCCTATGATAATGATGTACATTAATCCTAATACTACATGATCACGTTTGTTAAATGGATTGGTTCATTAAGATGGGATGAACTCAAATGAAATGAAACAAAGTGAAATGTAATAAACCTAAATGGTACTAATACTATCTAAACTTTTTATTCTAGTTTATAATTAGCTGTTTATTACGTTTTAAATTAGTATGCTATTCTACTTTTAAGGTAAGTAAGTGGGTAAATTAATGATCTATCTAATTAATCCTATCTAAGCTACTTTAAAAAAAAAATGAAAACTATTATATTGTCTAAATCTAAATGTAAATTAAAGTGACCTAATGTACCTATAATTTATCACTATATTAAAATGTTATAATACATATCACAATAAGTTTATATATACATAGTATTTAAATACCTCAGGTTAGTTGTTGCCGTAATGTTCAGAAATTGCTTTCATTGGCATACTATATATTCACACTTGTCCTGGGTATATTAAACACATTACACAGTCATACTTGTGTCCTATGGGTATTGCACCTGTAGAGTTCGATTGTGTCGTAGACGAGTATTTTCGTGTCTGTATTTATGTAATGTTCTGACACTGTTTTTCTCTGCTTAACACAAATGATTCGCCGGCACACCTATGGAGCTTAGTAAGTAATGAGTTGTTCCAGTTCATATGGTGATACATTTGTTCTCGGAGCACAGTTCTTCTCTTAATGTCTACGGACACATGGTAGTTCGATTTTCTTAGTACATAGTTTAGCACGTAATATCTATGTATTAGTATAAACATTTCACATAGAATATTCTAATGTACTATTACTCTATTACTCTACACTCTTATGTGGAATCTCCGGTATTTCTACTTCAGATGGTCGACTAAGGGTATCAGCAAGAATGTTGTCCTTATCCTTAATATGTTCTATACTAAACGTATAGTTCTGTAGTATTAGCGACCACCTGTATATACGGTCATTCCGATGCACACCACTTTGTATGACCGTGATTGGGGAGTTGTCAGTCTGAACAACGAAGTGAACACCCGCTAGAAATCGATGGAGCTTCCTCACCGCATAGATGACGCTTAGGGCTTCCAACTCTGATATGGAATATCTGGACTCAGCAGGTGTGATCTTACGGCTCACGTAGCAAATCGGATGGAAGATGCCCTCATAATATTGGCCTAGCACTGCAGCGATGGAGATTCTGCTGGCATCTGACCTAAGATAATAAACGAGCCTAGGATTAGGCAAGCGGAGGATTGGTACATTACTAAACAGGATTTTTAATTTTGACAATGCAGAAATTAATAATGCATCTTTGACATCTAGTTTTACAGATGCTTTAAACATTGGAAAATACACTTGTAATTTCCGCTAAGTTTGGTATGAATTTGCTATAGTAATTTACTAACCCAAAAAGCTTCTGACCTGCTTCTTTGTGGTAGGCATGGTCAGGTTCATAATTTGGTAATGATTCTATTGTCAGTCTTTAGTTGACCTTGTGAAATGACATGACCCAAAAAATCAATTTCTTTTAGGCCCAATTCGACTTTGCTCGGTTTGACAGTGAGACCGAAGAGTCGCAACCTATCAAAGACATGTCTTAGTTTCAGTAGGTGTGTTGTCCAGTCATCAGTATGGACACATATATCATCTATATACGTCACTGTATTCGTCACTCCATGAAGTAGATCTCTAGTTAAGCGTACGAAAGTGGCAGGAGCGTTTCGAAGTCCGAAAGGAAGAAAACGCCACTCGTAAAGTCCTAAAGGTGTTGAAAAGCAGTAAGATGAATGGATTGAGTCTGCATAGGGACCTGCCAATATCCCTTAGTAAGATCTAATTTAGAAAAGATTTTGGAGGTGGACATGTCAAGAATAAGATCTTCGCAGGAAGGAATTGGTTCTGCGTCGATCTTGGTGACGTTGTTGAGTTTTCGATAGTCCACACACAGACGAATTGTGGAGTCTTTTTTCTTAACTAGGACGATTGGAAAGGAGTACTCAGATGTAGACTTCTGGATGATCCCACTAGCTTCTAAATTAAGTATTTCCTTATTTAGTTTTTCCCCTATAGCTGAGTGGGATTGAGTACGGCCTGCTTTTAAATAGGCTTAGAGTCCGAAAGAAAAATGGAGTGCTCGATTCTGTCCGTCCTACCTGGAATGTCAGAAAATATGTCTTTATACTCTGTCACTAATTCTATTAATTGTCGTCGTTGACCGTCTGTTAGTTCCTGTTCTATCCGTATGCTATCCAATGTCGCAGTCTTGTCTACAATAGGAACAGGTAGTTCCATTCCGTCGTCGTCTACCTGATTCAGTACGGTGGTGGTGCTAAGTGCGTATTCTGTATTCTCACTAGATGTATGGATAACGTCGGATTGCCAGTCTCGCTAACTAGTGTAGTTGCGTTGTGTATGTCTGTCGTCTGATCACTAGGTGTGGGGGCACTGTGTTCGTCTGTCTCTACTTCTGTCTCTTGTCGTGAAAAGTAAGGTTTCAACATGTTGACATGGAATATCTTTAAGTGTCCGTTTATCGATATTTCATAGTCAACATCTGAAATTTTACGTACCACCTTGAATGGCCCTTGCCATGAGGTCAATAATAAATTTCGTTTGTCTGGAAGTAACAAAAGGATGTCTTGATCTGGTTCAAGATCAATTGTTCTCGCACCTTTGTTTGCGTATTGGCGGTAGATTTGACCCTTCCTCTCCAAAGCTGCCGTAGCTATGATACACGATTTCATGATTTTCTCTCGTGTTTCTGTCACCATTTCATAAGGTGTTTTGGGTGGGAATTTCAATGGAATTAGTTATTACCTGATGGTAAATGGTTAGGGGTCCACGTGAGTTAGCCCCGTATACTAATTCAAACGGTGAGAAACCCGTGCTTGAATGGGGAATCTCCCGATAGGCGAACAGCACTGTTGGTAACAGTGTATCCCAATCAGCTGGTTTTCTGCTGTTACCTTAGCCAGCATATGCTTAAGATCTCCGTTAATTTTTTCTACTATACCATTGCTGGCTGGATGGTACGCTGTTGTAAAATGCTGTTTAATCCCTAACATTTTTGTAAGGGCTTGCGTTGCAGCCGATATGAATTGAGTTCCACGATCGGGATAAGATGTACGTGGAAATCCAAATCGTGAGAACAGGTGTAGAAATACATTGGCAACATCTTTGGAGGTGATGTATTTCAAAGCTACTGCCTCAACCCACCTTGAACATAGGTCGACCATCGTTAATATGAAGCGATTTCCTTTGCTGGACACCTGATTCAGGGGTCCAACAATATCTACCGCCACACTCTCAAATGGCCTAGAAGCCAGTGTAGAAGGTTGTACTTCAGCTGTAGGATGTTTACCCTTGCGTACTAATTGTTGACAGACATTACAGGAACGACAAAATAATTATATATCATTGCAAAAACCTGGCCAATAAAAATGAGCCTGAATTCTGGCCTAGTTTTGTCGTATGCAAGGTGACAGCAAACGGTGGACTCATGTGCAATCTTTAGCACAGTTAGGCGGTGTTGTACAGGTAACACCGTTTGCTGAATCTCATGGTTACCAGTTGTATAATACCTAGTAAGAATGCCATTATTAAGTCTAAAGAACCATGATGCGTTTTTGGTCACTTTGGCTCTTTCTGTCAATAATTTTAAATATGGAGACACACTAGGATCAGCTTTCTGCTGTTCTATAAATTTTTGTCTGGTGGTATCATCCGTGCTAGTTGGTGATAGCAACAGTAGTCTCTCATCTTGTAGTGTGTCTTGATGTTTTATAGAGTCTGCTCTGGTTGTTGCATTAGCTGCATTTAATCTTTCCCATGCAGCTATTTCATCGCTAGTACATTGTTTCAATTGGGGTAAGCAACCCAAAATTAAGTCAGTATTGCACAAGTAAAGGTACCAGAAAGGAAAGGAGTGTTAATACGGGCTTTGGCCAAAGGTAAATTTCAATGTTACCCGAAAAGGGTTCGGCATTTGACAGAGTCACCTGTATAATCATCTGGACTCACCAGTTCCTTCCTAAGACCAATAAGGGTGCTGCCGCTGTCCAGCAAACATTGGCATGGTCTGTCGTTGACCATTGCATTGTGGAACACTAAATTGCCTCTGGAGGCTAATGCTGCATTTACACTCTCAGATGAGAATGGTACTGTAGTCCACATTCTAATTTTCCGTCTGCATGAAATTGGTGACATCGTTCACAACTGGTCAAAGCTTAACATATCGTTTACACAAACACACATCCTCAGCTTGGTTAACAGGTAATTCATTTCAACTTCACACTCAGTCTCACTACCACTATCAGAAGATGTATCAATCAAAATAGCATTGTTGGCTTTCATGCCTTGGCGGCCCAGGCACTTATTTGAATAATGGCCGTAGCTGGAACAAAAGAAGCATTTGATTGCACGC
Organism: Cepaea nemoralis; assembly: GCA_014155875.1. NCBI lineage: Eukaryota > Metazoa > Mollusca > Gastropoda > Stylommatophora > Helicidae > Cepaea > Cepaea nemoralis. The sequence goes on from JACEFZ010016141.1 coordinate 7,120, forward strand.
CTGTATGCAGATCGCTTGTTTGTTGCTTCTTAATAACATTTTCAAGATGCGCCGGATAGTTTGGCGATTTATCACACATAGAATAAGTGTCATGCAACAGTTGACAGTAGATACATTTTGACACTTTCCTATCTTTCTTATCAACTTTATGAAATGGTTTTCTATTACTTTGATAGTTTTTAGGTTGGTCCTTTACAAAGGAAAACTATTTCAGAGTCATTTGAAGTCTTAAAAATATCTCTATTTGAGAAAAAAATGCAGAGCCTTTCTTTTCGAATTGTTCTATGTTTTCAATGTCCTGACTGCTGCAGGAATTTAGCAAAAGGAGATGGTATAGTGGATATGACTTTATCCATGGCTATTAGATTTTTAAGTCTGTCAAAATCTTTACCTATGTTAGCTGCTTTAAGCCACCTATTTAGTACACTTGAACATTTGAGACGTAATCAATGAAAGTCTCACTAGGTTTTGGTTTAAATTTGAGAACTGAACCTGATACCCAGGGGCATCAAGTAAAAAATGTTGCATTATCCTATCATGGATGTACTGATAGTTTAGATCTAAGATCAGTTGGTATAGATTCTATCACTTTAAGGGGCTCACCACTCAGTTCTTCATATAAATCATAGCCCACATCTCTATTGGAACTTGGTGGTATTTAAACTGATACTCGACATTTTTCTGTCCACGCTGATATGGAATCTTCTTTACAATATGGTTTGATAATATTTTTGTATTTGTTGAACTTATTTTCTTCTTGTTGACTTTTTAGTTTAGTGGCAGAGATCTCTGCGTGTGAGTCTACATCCATACCTTTTCATCTTTAACTGTGTCTCTGATTCTACTTGTATTTGTTTTTCCTTAACTCTTGCCATTTCATCTATCTCTTTTTGCTTTAGATCTAATTCTTTTTGTTTTAATTCTTTCTCCTGATCTAATTGCTTTAGCTTAATCTCCTTATCATGTTCTAACTGCTTCTGTTTAATTCTAATTGATGTTGTCTTTCTTGTTCTCTTTCTCCGTGCGCGTTCATCTCTCTCCGCATCCTTTGCTTCTTTAAATTTTTGATCAGCATACTGTTCTAGCTCCTTTCCTGTGTATTGTAATTCTTTACCTGCTTTTATAAAATCAGCTAAAGTAGCCATGTTGTTGGGTAATTAGCTAGCAGTGCCCCGCACTGAAGTCTTTAATCACTTATTTATCTTTGATATGTTATGTTTCTTAATATCTGAGCACTATAAATTGTACTCTTTGTTTATACCTAGAAAATTTTATCCTTAAAACAGAGCACAAAAATATGCTAATGCAATCACAAGCTGAAAAAGAGATGCACTATTAATCACATTTGCATGCCAAATATATTGAGTATACTCAACTTAATGTTCCCGAGAATCAGGAACACCATCCAGTAACACAGGTCACCTCGTTTGGCACTTTCGGCATACACACGTTTTCTATCAGCTGTTGTTCACCCTGGTTCACAGAGCAGCAACAATTAACAAATTGTAAACGACACGTTATTTTTGACAATTTGGTACAATGACAAAGACATGCCCACGTACAAACAGACTATAGATTAAATAATGTTAAATGTCAATGTCCTGTCTTCGTTCTAACGTTTTATGCCTTTTGTCCCTAACCTAGTTTAATCTATGGACGTGTTTGTGCAGACCAAGTCTAATTTGCATAGCCAAAAGTAGTGCCATCGCACGGTAAACAAATAGAAAAAGTACGAAAAACGTTCAATAAATGCTTTTAAATAAATAAAAATATAATAATATTGTTTACATAAATAAATAATTCATTCACTACCTTAAATAAACAAATAATAATTAATATAAAGCACAGATTCAGGCGGGCAGCAGCTTGGCGATTTGTAAACACTCAAATGATGATGCGAATGGCGTAACACAACTGCTTGTCAATCGTATTCGTCACCCCCCTGCCGTGCTCCACCTTGACGAGGTAGAGGGGGTTTCCCCGTTCCCAAAGACCCCAAGAGCTATGCCGACGGTAGCACAGCTACTGGTAGGGTCACCCATTGGACAGGTCAAGGGAGAGGGACCAGACGAAGTGACGCACAAACCTGCTGCCTTAAAGGTAGACTGGGGACAGTCAAAGGCTAGGGAAAGCACCCCAAAATACGCTTGTCGAAATCGGATGTACTGAGCCACAGGCTTGGACAAAGCAGTGCAACGTAACTTTATCATTTCATGATGCCACAGAGAAAATTAATCGTTATGGTGCTAATCCCGTGAAGTCCCATCAGGCGGTGATAGTGCCGGCCCCCTGCCTCGAGGGGGTCCACCCATGACTACTGGTGGTCACCTCCCCTGTGCTGTGGAGTCAAGGCACAGAGGAGTAGGTTAAGAGCTATTGACCAAATACCAAGGACACTCAACATACTACAGTGGAATGCCGAAGGAGTTTATAACAAGAAAGAATCCCTGACACAGCGTCTTCATAAAGATAGAATAGATGTGGCATGCATTCAAGAGACACACCTCAATGCCAAGCACAAATTCTTCAGTCAGGGATATCAGGCCACACGTTTAGACCGCGAAGGACATAAAGGAGGAGTTCTAATACTTACACGAAATACAAATACCTTGCAGCGAAGTATCTGTGATCTCTGACAACCAAACAGAAATTATAGGTGTTGATATAATGATAAAGGGACGTGAAAATAAGAATTTACAATCTGTATAGCCCAGCAGATAAGGATCTTACACTCTCAAACATGAAAATAACTGACACAAATTGCATTATTGTCGGAGACTTTAATAGCCGTTCAGAAAGATGGGGATACCCAGATACTGACAAAAGAGGAGATGAAGTGGAGGACTGGGAATATAGACTCAAATCTCCATCTACTCAACAAAGCGGATGACACACTTGTAATTTCCGCTAAGTTTGGTATGAATTTGCTATAGTAATTTACTAACCCCAAAAAGCTTCTGACCTGCTTCTTTGTGGTAGGCATGGTCAGGTTCATAATTTTGGTAATGATTCTATTGTCAGTCTTTAGTTGACCTTGTGAAATGACATGACCCAAAAAATCAATTTCTTTTAGGCCCAATTCGACTTTGCTCGGTTTGACAGTGAGACCGAAGAGTCGCAACCTATCAAAGACATGTCTTAGTTTCAGTAGGTGTGTTGTCCAGTCATCAGTATGGACACATATATCATCTATATACGTCACTGTATTCGTCACTCCATGAAGTAGATCTCTAGTTAAGCGTACGAAAGTGGCAGGAGCGTTTCGAAGTCCGAAAGGAAGAAAACGCCACTCGTAAAGTCCTAAAGGTGTTGAAAAAGCAGTAAGATGAATGGATTGAGTCTGCATAGGGACCTGCCAATATCCCTTAGTAAGATCTAATTTAGAAAAGATTTTGGAGGTGGACATGTCACGAATAAGATCTTCCCAGGAAGGAATTGGTTCTGCGTCGATCTTGGTGACGTTGTTGAGTTTTCGATAGTCCACACACAGACGAATTGTGGAGTCTTTTTTCTTAACTAGGACGATTGGAAAGGAGTACTCAGATGTAGACTTCTGGATGATCCCACTAGCTTCTAAATTAAGTATTTCCTTATTTAGATTTTCCCTATAGCTGAGTGGGATTGAGTACGGCCTGCATTTAATAGGCTTAGAGTCCGAAAGAAGAATGGAGTGCTCGATTCTGTCCGTCCTACCTGGAATGTCAGAAAATATGTCTTTATACTCTGTCACTAATTCTATTAATTGTCGTCGTTGACCGTCTGTTAGTTCCTGTTCTATCCGTATGCTATCCAATGTCGCAGTCTTGTCTACAATAGGAACAGGTAGTTCCATTCCGTCGTCGTCTACCTGATTCAGTACGGTGGTGGTGCTAAGTGCGTATTCTGTATTCTCACTAGATGTATGGATAACGTCGGAATTGCCAGTCTCGCTAACTAGTGTAGTTGCGTTGTGTATGTCTGTCGTCTGATCACTAGGTGTGGGTGCACTGTGTTCGTCTGTCTCTACTTCTGTCTCTTGTCGTGAAAAGTAAGGTTTCAACATGTTGACATGGAATATCTTTTAAGTGTCCGTTTATCGATATTTCATAGTCAACATCTGAAATTTTACGTACCACCTTGAATGGCCCTTGCCATGAAGTCAATAATAAATTTCGTTTGTCTGGAAGTAACAAAAGTATGTCTTGATCTGGTTCAAGATCAATTGTTCTCGCACCTTTGTTTGCGTATTGGCGGTAGATTTGACCCTTCCTCTCCAAAGCTGCCGTAGCTATGATACACGATTTCATGATTTTCTCTCGTGTTTCTGTCACCATTTCATAAGGTGTTTTGGGGTGGGAATTTCAATGGAATTAGTTATTACCTGATGGTAAATGGTTAGGGGTCCACGTGAGTTAGCCCCGTATACTAATTCAAACGGTGAGAAACCCGTGCTTGAATGGGGAATCTCCCGATAGGCGAACAGCACTGTTGGTAACAGTGTATCCCAATCAGCTGGGTTTTCTGCTGTTACCTTAGCCAGCATATGCTTAAGATCTCCGTTAATTTTTTCTACTATACCATTGCTGGCTGGATGGTACGCTGTTGTAAAATGCTGTTTAATCCCTAACATTTTTGTAAGGGCTTGCGTTGCAGCCGATATGAATTGAGTTCCACGATCGGATAAGATGGTACGTGGAAATCCAAATCGTGAGAACAGGTGTAGAAATACATTGGCAACATCTTTGGAGGTGATGTATTTCAAAGCTACTGCCTCAACCCACCTTGAACATAGGTCGACCATCGTTAATATGAAGCGATTTCCTTTGCTGGACACCTGATTCAGGGGTCCAACAATATCTACCGCCACACTCTCAAATGGCCTAGAAGCCAGTGTAGAAGGTTGTACTTCAGCTGTAGGATGTTTACCCTTGCGTACTAATTGTTGACAGACATTACAGGAACGACAAAATAATTATATATCATTGCAAAAACCTGGCCAATAAAAATGAGCCTGAATTCTGGCCCTAGTTTTGTCGTATGCAAGGTGACCAGCAAACGGTGACTCATGTGCAATCTTTAGCACAGTTAGGCGGTGTTGTACAGGTAACACCGTTTGCTGAATCTCATGGTTACCAGTTGTATAATACCTAGTAAGAATGCCATTATTAAGTCTAAAGAACCATGATGCGTTTTTGGTCACTTTGGCTCTTTCTGTCAATAATTTTAAATATGGAGACACACTAGGATCAGCTTTCTGCTGTTCTATAAATTTTTGTCTGGTGGTATCATCCGTGCTAGTTGGTGATAGCAACAGTAGTCTCTCATCTTGTAGTGTGTCTTGATGTTTTATAGAGTCTGCTCTGGTTGTTGCATTAGCTGCATTTAATCTTTCCCATGCAGCTATTTCATCGCTAGTACATTGTTTCAATTGGGGTAAGCAACCCAAAATTAAGTCAGTATTGCACAAGTAAAGGTACCAGAAAGGAAAGGAGTGTTAATACGGGCTTTGGCCAAAGGGTAAATTTCAATGTTACCCGAAAAGGTTCGGCATTTGACAGAGTCACCTGTATAATCATCTGGACTCACCAGTTCCTTCCTAAGACCAATAAGGGTGCTGCCGCTGTCCAGCAAACATTGGCATGGTCTGTCGTTGACCATTGCATTGTGGAACACTAAATTGCCTCTGGAGGCTAATGCTGCATTTACACTCTCAGATGAGAATGGTACTGTATGTCCACATTCTAATTTTCCGTCTGCATGAAATTGGTGACATCGTTCACAACTGTCAAAGCTTAACATATCGTTTACACAACACACATCCTCAGCTTGGTTAACAGGTAATTCATTTTCAACTTCACACTCAGTCTCACTACCACTATCAGAAGATGTATCAATCAAAATAGCATTGTTGGCTTTCATGCCTTGGCGGCCCAGGCACTTATTTGAATAATGGCCGTAGCTGGAACAAAAGAAGCATTTGATTGCACGCCTGTATGCAGATCGCTTGTTTTGTTGCTTCTTAATAACATTTTCAAGATGCGCCGGATAGTTTGGCGATTTATCACACATAGAATAAGTGTCATGCAACAGTTGACAGTAGATACATTTTGACACTTTCCTATCTTTCTTATCAACTTTATGAAATGGTTTTCTATTACTTTGATAGTTTTTAGGTTGGTCCTTTACAAAGGAAACTATTTCAGAGTCATTTGAAGTCTTAAAAATATCTCTATTTGAAGAAAAATATGCAGAGCCTTTCTTTTCGAATTGTTCTATGTTTTCAATGTCTGACTGCTGCAGGAATTTAGCAAAAGGAGATGGTATAGTGGATATGACTTTATCCATGGCTATTAGATTTTTAAGTCTGTCAAAATCTTTACCTATGTTAGCTGCTTTAAGCCACCTATTTAGTACACTTTGAACATTTGAGACGTAATCAATGAAAGTCTCACTAGGTTTTGGTTTTAAATTTGAGAACTGAACCTGATACCCAGGGGCATCAAGTAAAAAATGTTGCATTATCCTATCATGGATGTACTGATAGTTAGATCTAAGATCAGTTGGTATAGATTCTATCACTTTAAGGGGCTCACCACTCAGGTTCTTCATATAAATCATAGCCCACATCTCTATTGGAACTTGGTGGTATTTAAACTGATACTCGACATTTTCTGTCCACGCTGATATGGAATCTTCTTTACAATATGGTTTGATAATATTTTTGTATTTGTTGAACTTATTTTCTTCTTGTTGACTTTTTAGTTTAGTGGCAGAGATCTCTGCGTGTGAGTCTACATCCATACCTTTCATCTTTAACTGTGTCTCTGATTCTACTTGTATTTGTTTTTCCTTAACTCTTGCCATTTCATCTATCTCTTTTTGCTTTAGATCTAATTCTTTTTGTTTTAATTCTTTCTCCTGATCTAATTGCTTTAGCTTAATCTCCTTATCATGTTCTAACTGCTTCTGTTTTAATTCTAATTGATGTTGTCTTTCTTGTTCTCTTTCTCGTGCGCGTTCATCTCTCTCCGCATCCTTTGCTTCTTTAAATTTTTGATCAGCATACTGTTCTAGCTCCTTTCCTGTGTATTGTAATTCTTTACCTGCTTTTATAAAATCAGCTAAAGTAGCCATGTTGTTGGGTAATTAGCTAGCAGTGCCCCGCACTGAAGTCTTTAATCACTTATTTATCTTTGATATGTTATGTTTCTTAATATCTGAGCACTATAAATTGTACTCTTTGTTTATAACCTAGAAAATTTTATCCTTAAAAACAGAGCACAAAAATATGCTAATGCATCACAAGCTGAAAAAGAGATGCACTATTAATCACATTGCATGCCAAATATATTGAGTATACTCAACTTAATGTTCCCGAGAATCAGGAACACCACTCCAGTAACACAGGTCACCTCGTTTGGCACTTCGGCATACACACACGTTTTCTATCAGCTGTTGTTCACCCTGGTTCACAGAGCAGCAACAATTAACAAATTGTAAACGACACGTTATTTTTGACAATTTGGTACAATGACAAAGACATGCCCACGTACAAACAGACTATAGATTAAATAATGTTAAATGTCAATGTCCTGTCTTCGTTCTAACGTTTTATGCCTTTTGTCCCTAACCTAGTTTAATCTATGGACGTGTTGTGCAGACCAAGTCTAATTTGCATAGCCAAAAGTAGTGCCATCGCAACGGTAAACAAATAGAAAAAGTACGAAAAACGTTCAATAAATGCTTTTAAATAAATAAAAATATAATAATATTGTTTACATAAATAAATATATTCATTCACTACCTTAAATAAACAAATAATACTTAATATAAAGCACAGATTCAGGCGGGCAGCAGCTTGGCGATTTGTAAACACTCAAATGATGATTGCGAATGGCGTAACACAACTGCTTGTCAATCGTATTACGTCACCCCTCTGCCGTGCGTCCACCTTGACGAGGTAGAGGGGATTCCGCGTTCCAATGACCCCAAGAGCTATGCCGACGGTAGCACAGCTACTGGTAGGGTCACCCATGTCGGACAGGTCAAGGGAGAGGGACCAGACGAAGTGACGCACAAACCTGCTGCCTTAAAGGTAGACTGGGGACAGTCAAAGGCTAGGGAAAGCACCCCAAAATACGCTTGTCGAAATCGGATGTACTGAGCCACAGGCTTGACAAAGCAGTGCAACGTAACTTTATCATTTCATGATGCCACAGATGAAAATTAATCGTTATGGTGCTAATCCCGTGAAGTCCCATCAGGCGGTGATAGTGCCGGGCCCCCTGCCTCGAGGGGGTCCACCCATGACTACTGGTGGTCACCTTCCCCTGTGCTGTGGAGTCAAGGCACAGAGGAGTAGGTTAAGAGCTATTGACCAAATACCAAGGACACTCAACATACTACAGTGGAATGCCGAAGGAGTTTATAACAAGAAAGAATCCCTGACACAGCGTCTTCATAAAGATAGAATAGATGTGGCATGCATTCAAGAGACACACCTCAACGCCAAGCACAAATTTTCAGTCAGGGGATATCAGGCCACACGTTTCGACCGCGAAGGACATAAAGGAGGAGTTCTAATACTTACACGAAATACAATACCTTGCAGCGAAGTATCTGTGATCTCTGACAACCAAACAGAAATTATAGGTGTTGATATAATGATAAAGGACGTGAAAATAAGAATTTACAATCTTTATAGCCCAGCAGATAAGGATCTTACACTCTCAAACATGAAAATAACTGACACAAATTGCATTATTGTCGGAGACTTTAATAGCCGTTCAGAAAGATGGGGATACCCAGATACTGACAAAAGAGGAGATGAAGTGGAGGACTGGGAAATAGACTCAAATCTCCATCTACTCAACAAAGCGGATGACACACCGAGCTTCTACTCCAGAAGATGGATTACCACTTCTACTCCAGACTTAGCTTTCTGCACAGGAGACATCCTCCACAAAATCGATCGCCATGTGCTGGACCAATTAGCAGGTAGTGACCACAGACCAATCAAGCTTGTAATGAATATGGAGTATGTTCCACAGGAGCAAAAGCCCTTGCCCCGCTGGAATTACAAACGAGCAGATTGGGACAGATTTGCCACACTAACAGACAAATATTGTGAAAACATAAATACACGATATGGCAACATGAAGCAAATGGTGGAAAGTCTAAACAGAGCAATAATACAGGCAGCCACTGAGTCCATTCCAAGAGGAGCGAGGAAAAATTACAAACCATACTGGACTGAAGAACTACAAAGTTTGGAGGACAAAGTTGAAGATGCCAGGAAGACAGCAGAGAGAGAACAAACAATTGAAGCGAATACCTCTCTCAAAGCCATCTCAGCAAAATATAAAAGAACAGTAAATCAAACAACAAGAGATCGTTGGAGGGAAAAAACAGAAAACCTGAATTTTGACAGGGATGGAAACAAACTATGGAAACTAGTGAAAGCCATGAACAATGAAGGACCTAGAAACAAACAAATAACAATTAAACAAGGAAATGCCTTGCTTACAGGAAAAAAGGCTGCAAATGCACTAATGGAACACTATGCCAATGCAAACCACATTGATATTACAACTGAACAGAAGAAAGCAATCAAAGACAAACAGATACATCATAGAAATACAGAGACAGCAGCAGAATATATGATGGCAAATCTAACAATGGAAGAAATGGAACAGGCAATGAATACCCTAAAAAAGAAGAAATCACCAGGAAAGGATGGAATCACAAATGAAATGCTAATAGGACTAGGCACCAAGGCAAAGAAGAAACTACTAGCAGTCCTAAATAACAGCTGGAAGAGAGGAATAGTCCCACAGGCATGGAAGGAAGCTATACTAATACCAGTCCCAAGGAAAGGAAAAGACCTGGAAGAACCAAATGGCTATCGACCTATCAGTCTACTTAGCTGTGTAGGAAAATTAATGGAACGCATTATCAATGGCAGGCTAACATGGCATCTGGAAGAAAACAAACTCTTAACACCACACCAAGCAGGATTCAGAAAGTACAGATCCACTGAAGATCAAATAACCTATATAGCTCAGGAAATAGAGGATGCCTTCCAAGAGAAAAAGCACACACTAGCAGTCTGGATAGATTTAGAAAAAGCATTTGATAAAGTATGGAAGGAAGGACTGAAAGTAAAACTGCAAAACATGCATGTTTGTGGAAAAATGTATAAATGGATCAGCCACTACCTTGAGAACAGAACTGCCAGGACAAAAGTACAAGGACAAACAAGCAAAATGATGCTGCTGGAGCAAGGTGTCCCCCAAGGAGGAGTTCTTTCACCAACATTATTCCTAGCATATATAAATGACATCACAGAAAATTTTCCAGCCAGAGTACACACATCCTCCTTTGCAGATGACCTAGCCATATGGACATCTGAAGAATATATTAGCACAGCTAACAGCAGAATACAGCAAGCCTTATTAGCGCTAGAGGACTGGTCAAAATCATGGCTAGTGAAGATAAGTGAGGAGAAAACAACATGCACAGTGTTCTCCCTCTCAAATAAACCTCAGCAACCTAAGCTGGTATTGAATGGAAAAATATTGCGCCATGAAGAAAACCCAAACTATCTAGGAGTCACCTTTGATCGTCGCCTGACATGGAAGACACAGGTTGAGAAAAATCGAACAAGAGCAAGGCAGAGAATGGCAATCATGAAAAAGCTTGCTGGTACTACGTGGGGAGCAGATGAGAAAGTTCTCAAGAAGTTATATACTGGACGGGTGAGGCCAGTACTGGAATATGGCATTGCAGCTTGGGCAACAGCAGCTAAGTCAAACTTTAACAAAATAAGTAGAGTCCAAAACCAAGGAATGCGAGTCATAACTGGAAGCCTGAAGACAACGCCTATTAATGAACTAGAAAAGATCACTTGTTTACAACCAATGCAGGATAGAAGAGATAGCAGAGCCCAGCAACAAGCAGAAAAATTTAGAAGATTGACAGACCACCCTATGTACAACAGATTTAATGGTTTTGGAAAGGGAAGACTGAAGCGTAGCAACTTTGTAGAAACTGCAAAACGAAGGATTAGGGCAGATCCTATTCTTAACATATCAACAGTCAAGCCCATACACAATACACACAAGTTCCCAGCTTGGCGACAGCAGCAACTGCCTGAGATGATAGAAAACATTCCTGGTATTGAGAAAAAGAACACTCAGCATGAAACCGAAAGAAGAGAAATAACCCTAAACTACATAAAAGAACATTACCCAAGCAGGAATTGGACCCATGCATATACAGATGGATCAGCCAAAAATTCAATAGAGAATGGAGGAGGAGGAGTTCTCCTAAATTTAAAAAATGGAGTGAAAAAAACACATTCAATGGCAACTGGAAAATTTTCAAGTAACTTCAAAGCGGAGGTAGAGGCTCTGAAAACTGCAGCAGAAATGCTCCTGATGGAGGAAAATAAAGAGAAGCAAATAGCTATCTTCACAGATGCAAAGTCAGCTGTCTCAATACTGAAGAGCAATAACAGCACAGAACTAACTGACCTAAGAGCAGCACTCCATGGTCTATGCCAGAAATCCAAAAAAGTTGTAATACAGTGGATCCCATCACATTGCAGTATACCTGGAAACGAAGAGGCTGACAGACTGGCAAAAGAGGGCGGACGACTACCACAGCCTGACATAGACATAACCTATAATGAGGCAAAGAGGTTGATAAAAAGCACTTATAGAACCAAATGGGAATCAGAGCATCCAGGACCATCAGAAGGATGATGCATATTACAAACTCGACCGAAGAGAACAAGTAGCAATCTTCAGACTCCGCACAGGACATAACAGGCTGAAATACCACTTGTTCAATAAACTAAAGATAGGAGATACCGATGAATGTAATTGTAGAACTGGAAAAATGACAGCAAAACATTTGCTGCAGGATTGCCCAACGTATGCAGAACAGAGAAAGATATTTTGGCCCACACCTGCTTCATTTGAGGACAAGCTCTATGGAGATATCAACAAGCTCAAGTTGACCGCAGCTTACTTTAACTATATACAGGTTGACATTTAAAGGTGCATGAAGACCCAGAGGCATGAAATGGAATATTGCTTGGATAGCAAATCCATTATGTGGAAAGTCCAAATCGAAAGCTCGCTGTGTGGGCTTCATAAAAGGTGGAAAAGTGTCCTAGTGGCACGAAATGGAATATTGCTTGGATAGCAAATCCATTACATGGAAAGTCCGAATCGAAAGCTCACTGTGTGGATGTCATCTGCAGACTGCATACTTCTGGTTTCCGGAAGAACAGCCTATGGTGAACGGAAGGCCCAATATACGGAAGTGAGGCTAAGCAGCCATGTGCAGGACGTGACGATTCCTTGGGTGAGCCCAGTACCAGAGCGCTATGTATCGGCTCTGCAAGTATGGAAGCCTCCTTGGATGGCGGGGAATGCCCATGGTCTGCCCCTGCCTTCCCTTGAGGGCTGACCAGGATCTTTGGCTGTTCTATATGGACCAGCTGGGATGGGGGATAACACCACAACAGTGAGAGTCAAACGTCCTAAGAAACCCCCGGGAAGGTTAACCCGGTCAACAAATGCCCGCAGAAGTCGGATGTGTCGGCCTAACGGCGCAAGAACGCAGCTCTGCTGTAAACAGGCACAACGCAATCACACCCGAAAAAAAAAACTCCGGATGAACGAAGAAGAAGAAGAAGAAGTATTACGTCAGAGGCGCAGCGCTATTTTTAGCTTGCAAAAATCGATATTGTTGCTGGCTGTGTATCGCTCCGCCATGAATCATCTTTGATAATTCATAAACAAATAAATAATTGCATAAATCAATGAAAGAAATTAATAATATCAATACTTACAACTTCGAAGAACACATGATTTAACTAAATAATATTTTACTAAGCACAAATAAGCATTATTTTGTTACGATAGGCACAGCTTAGCTCGCAATTTGTCCTAGTCTGCACACGTCATCAGTCACTGACACAAATTAAACCTAATTAAACCTACTAGCAACCTTAGTCAAGAGCCGTGGGTCGGTGTATTAGCTTGAACGTTTGTCCAAGCCACACTTCTGACACCACATTAATCCTTGCCTGTCAACAACTAATGTGTCAGGCATCATCGGATTACTTCTCCCACACCATACAAAGAACTTGCAAGTCGTGTGAGAGGAAATAAATGGTACATTTTATTGCCGTTGGCTCTTTACAATTACAAAACAGTCGCTATCAAATCACACACAAAGCCACAGAATTGCCTATCTCTAGTTTCCTAACCCTATTGCTAATCTCTATCTAATTGGCTACAAAAAACTCCTATCGACACTAAAACGATCTGCTCTCTACGAAGTCAGTCCCCAGTCTGACTTTTCCTACACGCGTGACTACACAGCACGCGGAAGGACCTTGATGCGTCCTTCGGCTTTTTGCTTGCCGTTACAATCAGCACGCTTGTAGCAGCCGTTCTCCTATTGAGTGGCACTCTTCTCCGTGGCAATCACGTAGGCGTGATTCTGTCGTGACCAGAGTACTAACTATCTGGTCGTTGCCTCCGTGTCTCATGAGAGAACTAGTTAATAGTCCCCCTTTCTATCATCTACCCTGCCCTTATATCGGGGCACTGTATTACCTCTAATCTACTTGAGGTTGACCACTCTTCCCGGTGGTCTTCTATCTTGAGGCATACCTCCTGCCTTTATCTTACAGTCTTTGACAGGTACATTGAAAGTAAAAACATCCTTGTGCCACAGCAGGCTGGCTTTAGGCAGTGCTACTCTACGGAAGATCAGACAACCTACCTCTCTCAAGAAATTGAGGATGCATTCCAAGAGAAGAAGCTGGTGCTTGCGGCATGGATAGATCTGAAGAAAGCCTTTGACAAAGTCTGGAAAGAAGGTCTGATGAAGAAACTGAGAAACTGCAAAGTCAATGGAAGAATGTACAAATGGGTGAAAGCATACTTGCACAACAGAAGAGCCCGAGTACAGATAGACGGACTCAAGAGCAAGAAAGTACTACTGCGTCACGGTGTCCCCCAGGGCGGAGTCTTGTCCCCCACACTTTTTCTAATCTTCATCAATGATCTTGTTGCTCACCTACCGCATGGAATTAAAGCGGCAATGTACGCCGATGACCTGGTTCTATGGAGCACAAATGAATATGCATCAGTGGCCACCAGATTGCTACAAAGAGCTGTAGATACATTTGCTGTATGGGCAAATAGATGGTGTGTCAGCATAAACACTGACAAGTGCAGCACAACCCTATTTACCCTCTCTCCAAAACAAAAGGCAGGGATCATCCAGATAAATGGAACACCCCTAAGAGAAGATAAAGAACCAACATACCTTGGAGTAACATTTGATGGCAAGCTGACATGGAGAAAGCACATCAACAAAGCAGTAGCAAAAGCCAGAAGGAAAATAGCCATCCTGAGAAAGCTAAGTGGAACCACATGGGGAGCCAGTACGAAAATACTTAGCAAAGTTTACCAACAGAGCATACGACCACACCTGGAATATGGGTCAACTGCGTGGTGTTCAGCATCAAATACCACACTACAAGAGCTGGACAAGGTGCAAAATCAAGCACTTAGAGTCACCACAGGAGGGATGAGATCAACCCCTATAGTGGAAATGGAGAAGATGGGGAGGACACAGGCACTGAGTGAGCGCAGAGATACGAAAACGCTAATACAAGCAGAAAAGTTCCTCAGCTTGCCAGGCCACCCTATGAAGAACAGATTTGAAAACCTAGCTATGGGGCGGTTGAAAAGAAGTAGTTTTATCCACCAGGCCAAACGACTCTGCAGAGAAACCACTGATCTGCCCACAGTTGGTATCCCCCTAACAACTATTCCAGAGCGAACTCCATGGAAAGATGAGCATAGACTATCGTTACAAATCCAGACTAAAGTGAGAGGAATATTTGACAAGGAAGAACAGAACAGTGTGCAGCGCAGAACAGCCACTCTCAGCTTCCTTGATGAAGAATACCCACAGGACCTCTGGATCCGAGTCTACACAGATGGGTCAGCACAAAATGCTGTTCGAAATGGAGGAGCGGGAGTGTACATAGAATACCCAAATAATACTAGGGACACAGCCAGAGTACCGACAGGAAAGTACTGCCATAACTATGATGCCGAAATTGAGGCAATCAAGATAGCAACAGAGAAATTACTAAATAACAGCAATGGTACTCAACCTGTGGTGCTACTAACAGATGCAAAATCAGTACTCGAGGCGCTCCTCTCTGGGAAATTGCCAGTACTAAGGACACTACTTTCTGAACTTAGCAGTCAGCATAAAGTCACCATACAGTGGATACCATCCCACTGTGGAGTACCCGGAAATGACAGAGCTGATCAATTGGCTAAGGAAGGAGCCAAAGAGGAACAGCCTGATGTGCCCGTTACATACCACCAAAAGAAAAGAATGATCAAATCAGTCAGAAAGCCACCAAAACCTGCTCAAGATGACTACCACATTATGGACAGACCAGAACAAGTCATTATTCTGCGCCTCAGAACAGGACACAATAGATTACGCAACCACATGTATACAAAATTCAAGATTGGTGAAACAGCCATGTGCACATGTGGATTGGCGTCGCAGACAGCAGAGCACATACTCCAAGACTGCCCAAAATATAACATATCAAGGCTAACCTTCTGGCCTAGAGAGACGACAGTGGAAGATAAACTCTATGGACCACTGTGTGAACTGAAAAAAAAACAGTTCAATTCATGCAAGAGACGACATTGCAGATATAGACATATTTCACGCGAACGAAAGAAGAAGAAGAAGAAGAAGAAAGCAAAGGCAAACTAGCGACCGAACGTATTGTTGCTTAGAAAATCACAAACAGCCAATAACTGCCGGGGTTGAATGCGACGTCCTGTAAGGGACAGGTTTCCACATCCATAAACATTTGCATGTAAAGTTTACACTTAACTCTATTGTACACATCCTCTAGATCCACGGCCGCAACCAGTTTCGTAATTATTCGGAAAGCCTTCATATACATTATATTCAATGATCACAACATTTGTCTAAGCGTCTTTTCTTGGTCTGTAACTGTAACTCCCCAGTCCCATCGAATCCAGTTTATACAAGGTGTATTTTTAATGGCTGTGCATTGTTTGAAAATATTGCCGGTCCAAATTTTGCATTTACCTATTATGTTACATGAACTTTACAGAGGGTGAATACAAAACTTGGACCGGCAATATTTTCAAACGCAGCACAGTCCTTAAAAATACAACTTATATTTTTCCAGGCGATCTGGCAATTTTTTGGCAATTGTCTTTTCCAACCAGACGTCGACGTGGCCGAAAGGATCAGAGCACTTGCTGCTAAATTTCCAGCGCGCTGATTTCGAGGTGGGCGGTTCAACCCGAACACAGGCATTAAGTTGGACTCAAATGTTGACTTCTCGTGTAGAAAGCAATGGCAAACTTTTCATTCATCATTGCCGTGCCGACAAGCGTGGGCGGTCATGATTCGCCATCTCACTCGATCAACAGAGTCGTGGATCAGCTCAGTGTTCCCGTCTCGACCATGCCACGTGGCCAAGCCATCCAGGTATTTACTTATCTGCCTTCCCCTTGTTCCCTTCCCCTCGATCTTACCAGTTGGCAAACTACTGAAAGTAAAATTGCCTAGCAAAGTCCTCCAATGGGAAAACAACATTTAATAATAACCTTTCCCAACACCTTGCCAAAAGTATTCTGTAAAGTAATGACCATATAATCTTTTACTCTAGTTTAGTCTTCTTTGGCTTAGGTGTTTCGTTGGTACTCTAAGAGAATAATAAGTGTTATACTTACACTTATTCTTAGTTTCTCATTTGGCTTCCCGTTTTCTTGTTTTCCAAACTAAGATATTAATAACATTTGTTGAACTTCAATAAAGCTGTAGAAATGTAAACATAAAAAAAAAAAAAACACGAAGTATAAGGCATCTTTACAAAACACACTAACGGAAAACAATCATTTTGCTGTGTTTTGTTTTCATTTTCGGTAATTATACATAAATGTAGGCACTGTAGTGTCTTTCCGTTGTTATGTTCTTGTATTTATTTCAACACAACAACACGTTGTTATGTTCTTGTTCCCCCCTCCCCGCCCCAGGGAGTCCCTGTGGCGAAGTGGTCAAGGTTGTGGGTTCAATTCCGGGCCGCGTCCTTCGGTTCACGGGTTAAATTTTTTCGGAGACTCCTGTGGGTCATCGCTAGAGCTACGGAGTTAGTGCTTTGTGCGACGCTTTCCGCGCTGCGGAAAGAGACCGAGCCATATGGGACAGAACCCGGTGCAATGAAGTCGACCCTGTCGACTTTTAAGCGACTTTTGTGTGTATTTGCTGGTGAAAGCATGGCACGTAGAACCCGTTTTGCTGCATGGCAGTGAATCTCATCTCATCTTGTTCCTCTTGTACATTACGGTAAATGGTGGAACGGGATTAAGCAAATTAGGAAGAGCATAGACGCAACGGAGGTGTGGTTCTTTAGCCGAATGTTGCGATTACCTTAGACTGCCAGAGTAATTAACAACGACTCAATGGAAGAGGCTCAGGAAACTAAAACATTCATCGTCATAATGTGCCATGCCGACAAGCGTTGGTGGTCGTGTTTCGCCATCTCACACGATCACCAGAGTCGTGGATCAACTATAAGGAAGAGATAAACAGCATTCCTTAGTCATGCGATAAGAAGAGAGGCATTGGAGAACATCGTACTCATAATTAGTCTGATGCAAGTACCATTAGTATTGGGGCGCTTTCCTGGCTGTTCCAGATAAGGAAGGGGCAATTAGGGGAATAACCCGAGTTTTATTATGTCGTTTCTTGACTCTACTCAACAACATCGTGGCACCGGAAAGGTCAGTGAGAAAAGAGGCAGAAGCAGACCAAAAGAAATGATGCTGGGTGAACTGAGACCGTGGCATGGAGGAGATAGATTGCCTAGATTTGTTATATTTTGGGCAGTCTTGGAGTATGTGCTCTGTTGTCTGCGAGGCCAATCCACATGTACACATGGCTGATTCATCAATCTTGAATTTTGTATACATGTGGTTGCGTAATCTATTGTGTCGTGTTCCGAGGCACATAATAATGGCTTGTTCTGGTCAGTCCATAACGTGGTATGGTAGTCGTCTTGATCAGGTCTTGATGGCTTTCTGACTGAGAGGTGCTTATAATTTACGTCCCCAAGTCAAGGACGAGAGATCAAAAATTTAGTCCAACAGGCCGGTGTAGGGGTTGAACCCCTTATCTCGGTATCAGCACAATGTAATTTTAAAAACACGTGTTCTTATCCACTCAACCATGCTGACGTTCCGATGAGGATTTGACGTGCTCCTTCCAACCCCCCCCCCCCCCCCCCCCCCAATCCATTTCCGCACGTGAGACGTTGGAGGGAAAGATCCGGTGTCCACTCAAGTCTTTCTACCCTGCACGCTGTGCTCTGTCGTCTGCCAGCAGTTGAAGGCCGGAGCTTGGAAGTTCTAACCATGACTGACAAACTTGCCCCGGGTTGTAAGCTTCTCATAACTACGGGCAATGGATCGACATTCACTGGTCTATTACATTCATTCGATGAATCGGTTGGTAAATTCGTCTTGAAAAAGGGTGAGTGGTGGATTTAGTAAGACATTTTTTATTTATAATTTATTTATACACTACATACACAGACAGTTTTTACAGCTCACCGTGATCACAACCGAAGTCTTTGTTTGCGAATTGTTTTACGTTTTGTACAAGACAAATGTGAAAACCTAGCACACAACTGAACTTTAAAACTTAGTTCTAATGTTCTATTTAATTGAAAGTGGGTTGTGATGTTCTAACGAGTAGTCTAAGTAAGAATTAAAAATAGTACACTAGTTATTTAGTAATTGTTAATGTTATTCATTGTAAATTGTAATGACAGCAGTGCAGTGTTGATTGTTGACTTGTTTAAAGTTGTTTCAACCGTTGTAAATAAATGTTGTTGATGTGTGTTGTTTATTATTAAAATATTAATATTATTAATATTATATTACCCCCTCCCCCCTTCTAATCGGACTATACTTGATTTAAATAATACTATTACTAATAATAATATATATAATACTAGTGAGCCCTAAATCAATCAATCAATCAATCATCAATTTAATTTTGAGTATTTACAAATGAGACCGATACAGAAGATAGGCCTTGAAATTCAAAATCTAATGGTACCTCAATGATGCCAGTATGTCACTTATAAGTGAAGGTATTCACAATTTTGTGAAGGTGAGACAAGTTGCGATTTTTCATGCTATTCCTCCTTAAGTGTAGCTCTCCAGTGGGTCCGATTACCTCCACCAGCGGGTATGCGCGTGTGTGTGCGAGATTGTCTCAAACGGTCATATGAAAACTGACTTCAAAAATATGTTCCGTCATGTTAAATGATTACAAAATAGTACAAGTATACAAATAAATTATTAATAATCTTTAAAATTGTGTTCTCTTTAACTTTAGTAGGTCAAATCGTACGTTTTGTGTGTTGAAAAGTCTAGCGCAATCGATATGCGGCGGCCGTTACGTCATGACCCGTGGGTTTCCAATTCACAAAGTCACATCTTCGCAGAAAATCTGTTTTTCAACCACAATTCGAGCAAGTTTAGCGATGAAACTTTGCTGATTCAGGAGCAATATTTTATATGGCAATTAAAATTCACATTAAACAAAGACATCTATTGGATTCATCGATTCCGATATGCGATAATTCCGCTGCCTCTGTGGGATGCGCTCCCCGGCAGTCGGCAGCTTGCACAGATTCACAGAGCACACTTTATTCACAAACTTCCAGTTTCTTAGTTCTATACAATATTTTAGTTCGTAATGTTTAATAGTTTCTATTATATCACCTAATAATGTTGTGAATAAAAATTAAAAAATGCCCAGCCGGGAAGAGAACCCCGGCCTCCCGCATGACAGGCGGACTGCTTACGACTACACAAGCGAGAACACAGTCACTATTCCACAAATATATTTATATAGTCAAGCCGCCGTTTTAGGTGTCATGATTGCAACATTTTCGCCTGTTTTTCAACCACAATTAAAGCAAGTTTAGAGATGAAACTTTCCAAATTTCTGAAAAATCTGATGCAGAATTCGAAGATCCATCTACAATTGATGATTTTCTATTGCAAGCGCCAGACAAAAAATTATTTACGGTTCAATGTGCCGTTTTCATTTTTCTCCGCGTGCGAGGTTGGTCTCAACCAACAGGTCATAGGCGGATTATGAAAACTGACTTCAAAAATATATTCCATCATGTTAAATGATTAAACGATAGTACAAGTAAAAAAATAAATTATTAATAATCTTTAAACTTGTGTTCTCTTTAACTTTAGTAGGTCAGATTGCATTTTTGAGTGTTGAAAAGTGAAAGTGTACGTGCCATAGCGATTGATACGCACGTGCGCAGTCACCATGGCTCATACCATGCGTTTCTCCATTCACAAAGGCACGCTTCGCCGAAAATGTTGTTTCATCCACAATTAAAAGCTTAAAGTAGGATTAAACTTTCCAGATATATTTAAAATTGTATGCAGAATTCAAAATACATCAATAATTGATTTACTTTGATTTAGAATGCCAGAATTATGTTACAAAAGTGCACATGCACGTCCGAACAATGTGCGCAAAGAAGAAAAACACACCTTCGCAGAAATGTTGTTTCATACACAATTAAAAGCTATTAAGTAGGATGAAACTTTCCAGATATATTTAAAATTGTATGTAGAATTCAAAAATACATCTATAATTGATTTACTTCGATTTAGAAGACCAAAACAAAATTAATTACGGTAAGTATGAAATATATTCTTATTTATATAAAAGGTCACGATAATTTCGATGGCGGGATGACTTCGTACATGACTTTCGTTTTAACTTCGGGTAATGGCACAATGGAACACGCTAATAATACTATTATTACTAAACTATTCTACTCATAATATTAATCATATTACTTAATATTATTACTATAATTATAATAATATTAATATATAATAATATAATCTGAATTTGTAATAAATATTAATAACATTACTTACTGCTACAATTAGGCCCTTGTATTGTTCGTAATTCTGTTCTGTAAAGCTGCATTACTTAGTGTTATTTTACCCCCGGAAGGTTAACCTGGTCAACAAATGCCCGCAGAAGTCTGATGTGTCGGCCTAACGGCGCAAGAACACAGCTCTGCTGTAAACAGGCACAATGCAATCACATCCGAAAAAAACTCCGGATGAACGCATAAGAAGAAGAAGAAGTGTTATTTTATATTATTTACATTTCCACAGCTTTACCACAGTTCCACTAATTTTATTCATATTGGAAATTATAGGGTCAGCATATTACTATTATTATTACTCATAGTCATACCCATTGACATTGTGAGTGAAAACATTAGTCTTTTTAATATTGTTATTCCTTTTAATTTATCATTAATAAATTAAAGGAATAACAATATTAAAAAGACTAATGTTTTCACTCACAATGTCAATGGGTATGACTATGAGTAATAATAATAGTAATATGCTGACCCTATAATTTCCAATATGAATAAAATTAGTGGAACTGTGGTAAAGCTGTGGAAATGTAAATAATATAAAATAACACTTCTTCTTCTTCTTATGCGTTCATCCGGAGTTTTTTTCGGATGTGATTGCATTGTGCCTGTTTACAGCAGAGCTGTGTTCTTGCGCCGTTAGGCCGACACATCAGACTTCTGCGGGCATTTGTTGACCAGGTTAACCTTCCCGGGGGTAAAATAACACTAAGTAATGCAGCTTTACAGAACAGAATTACGAACAATACAAGGGCCTAATTGTAGCAGTAAGTAATGTTATTAATATTTATTACAAATTCAGATTATATTATTATATATTAATATTATTATAATTATAGTAATAATATTAAGTAATATGATTAATATTATGAGTAGAATAGTTTAGTAATAATAGTATTATTAGCGTGTTCCATTGTGCCATTACCCGAAGTTAAAACGAAAGTCATGTACGAAGTCATCCCGCCATCGAAATTATCGTGACCTTTTATATAAATAAGAATATATTTCATACTTACCGTAATTAATTTTGTTTTGGTCTTCTAAATCGAAGTAAATCAATTATAGATGTATTTTGAATTCTACATACAATTTTAAATATATCTGGAAAGTTTCATCCTACTTAATAGCTTTTAATTGTGTATGAAACAACATTTCTGCGAAGGTGTGTTTTTCTTCTTTGCGCACATTGTTCGGGACGTGCATGTGCACTTTTGTAACATAATTCTGGCATTCTAAATCAAAGTAAATCAATTATTGATGTATTTTTGAATTCTGCATACAATTTTAAATATATCTGGAAAGTTTAATCCTACTTTAAGCTTTTAATTGTGGATGAAACAACATTTTCGGCGAAGCGTGCCTTTGTGAATGGAGAAACGCATGGTATGAGCCATGGTGACTGCGCACGTGCGTATCAATCGCTATGGCACGTACACTTTCACTTTTCAACACTCAAAAATGCAATCTGACCTACTAAAGTTAAAGAGAACACAAGTTTAAAGATTATTAATAATTTATTTTTTTACTTGTACTATCGTTTAATCATTTAACATGATGGAATATATTTTTGAAGTCAGTTTTCATAATCCGCCTATGACCTGTTGGTTGAGACCAACCTCGCACGCGGAGAAAAATGAAAACGGCACATTGAACCGTAAATAATTTTTTGTCTGGCGCTTGCAATAGAAAATCATCAATTGTAGATGGATCTTCGAATTCTGCATCAGATTTTTCAGAAATTTGGAAAGTTTCATCTCTAAACTTGCTTTAATTGTGGTTGAAAAACAGGCGAAAATGTTGCAATCATGACACCTAAACGGCGGCTTGACTATATAAATATATTTGTGGAATAGTGACTGTGTTCTCGCTTGTGTAGTCGTAAGCAGTCCGCCTGTCATGCGGGAGGCCGGGGTTCTCTTCCCGGCTGGGCATTTTTTTAATTTTTATTCACAACATTATTAGGTGATATAATAGAAACTATTAAACATTACGAACTAAAATATTGTATAGAACTAAGAAACTGGAAGTTTGTGAATAAAGTGTGCTCTGTGAATCTGTGCAAGCTGCCGACTGCCGGGGAGCGCATCCCACAGAGGCAGCGGAATGATCGCGTATCGGAATCGATGATCCAATAGATGTCTTTGTTTAATGTGAATTTTAATTGCCATATAAAATATTTCCCTGAATCAGCAAAGTTTCATCGCTAAACTTGCTCGAATTGTGGTTGAAAAACAGATTTTCTGCGAAGATGTGACTTTGTGAATTGGAAACCCACGGGTCATGACGTAACGGCCGCCGCATATCGATTGCGCTAGCACTTTTCAACACACAAAACGTACGATTTGACCTACTAAAGTTAAAGAGAACACAATTTTAAAGATTATTAATAATTTATTTGTATACTTGTACTATTTTGTAATCATTTAACATGACGGAACATATTTTTGAAGTCAGTTTTCATATGACCGTTTGAGACAATCTCGCACACACACGCGCATACCCGCTGGTGGAGGTAATCGGACCCACTGGAGAGCTACACTTAAGGAGGAATAGCATGAAAAATCGCAACTTGTCTCACCTTCACAAAATTGTGAATACCTTCACTTATAAGTGACATACTGGCATCATTGAGGTACCATTAGATTTTGAATTTCAAGGCCTATCTTCTGTATCGGTCTCATTTGTAAATACTCAAAATTAAATTGATGATTGATTGATTGATTGATTTAGGGCTCACTAGTATTATATATATTATTATTAGTAATAGTATTATTTAAATCAAGTATAGTCCGATTAGAAGGGGGGAGGGGGTAATATATATTAATAATATTAATATTTTAATAATAAACAACACACATCAACAACATTTATTTACACGGTTGAAACAACTTTAAACAGTCAACAATCAACACTGCACTGCCTGTCATTACTAATTTACAATGAATAACATTAACAATTACTAAATAACTAGTGTACTATTTTTAATTCTTACTTAGACTACTCGTTAGAACATCACAACCCACTTTCAATTAAATAGAACATTAGAACTAAGTTTTAAAGTTCAGTTGTGTGCTAGGTTTTCACATTTGTCTTGTACAAAACGTAAAACAATTCGCAAACAAAGACTTCGGTTGTGATCACGGTGAGCTGTAAAAACTGTCTGTATGTAGTGTATAAATAAATTATAAATAAAAAATGTCTTACTAAATCCACCACTCACCCTTTTTCAAGACGAATTTACCAACCGATTCATCGAATGAATGTAATAGACCAGTGAATGTCGATCCATTGCCCGTAGTTATGAGAAGCTTACAACCCGGGGCAAGTTTGTCAGTCATGGTTAGAACTTCCAAGCTCCGGCCTTCAACTGCTGGCAGACGACAGAGCACAGCGTGCAGGGGTAGAAAGACTTGAGTGGACACCGGATCTTTCCCTCCAACGTCTCACGTGCGGAAATAGATAGGGTGGGGGGGTTTTGGAAGGAGCACGTCAAATCCTCATCGGAACGTCAGCATGGTTGAGTGGATAAGAACACGTGTTTTTAAAATTACATTGTGCTGATACCGAGATAAGGGGTTCAACCCCTACACCGGCCTGTTGGACTAAATTTTGATCTCTCGTCCTTGACTTGGGGACGTAAATTATAAGCACCTCTCAGTCAGAAAGCCATCAAGACCTGATCAAGACGACTACCATACCACGTTATGGACTGACCAGAACAAGCCATTATTATGTGCCTCGGAACACGACACAATAGATTACGCAACCACATGTATACAAAATTCAAGATTGATGAATCAGCCATGTGTACATGTGGATTGGCCTCGCAGACAACAGAGCACATACTCCAAGACTGCCCAAAATATAACAAATCTAGGCAATCTATCTCCTCCATGCCACGGTCTCAGTTCACCCAGCATCATTTCTTTTGGTCTGCTTCTGCCTCTTTTCTCACTGACCTTTCCGGTGCCACGATGTTGTTGAGTAGAGTCAAGAAACGACATAATAAAAACTCGGGTTATTCCCCTAATTGCCCCTTCCTTATCTGGAACAGCCAGGAAAGCGCCCCAATACTAATGGTACTTGCATCAGACTAATTATGAGTACGATGTTCTCCAATGCCTCTCTTCTTATCGCATGACTAAGGAATGCTGTTTAGTCTCTTCCTTATAGTTGATCCACGACTCTGGTGATCGTGTGAGATGGCGAAACACGACCACCAACGCTTGTCGGCATGGCACATTATGACGATGAATGTTTTAGTTTCCTGAGCCTCTTCCATTGAGTCGTTGTTAATTACTCTGGCAGTCTAAGGTAATCGCAACATTCGGCTAAAGAACCACACCTCCGTTGCGTCTATGCTCTTCCTAATTTGCTTAATCCCGTTCCACCATTTACCGTAATGTACAAGAGGAACAAGATGAGATGAGATTCACTGCCATGCAGCAAAACGGTTCTACGTGCCATGCTTTCACCAGCAAATACACACAAAAGTCGCTTAAAAGTCGACAGGGTCGACTTCATTGCACCGGGTTCTGTCCCATATGGCTCGGTCCTCTTTCCGCAGCGCGGAAAGCGTCGCACAAAGCACTAACTCCGTAGCTCTAGCGATGACCCACAGGAGTCTCCGAAAAAATTTAACCCGTGAACCGAAGGACCGCGGCCCGGAATTGAACCCACAACCTTGACCACTTCGCCACAGGACTCCCTGGGGCGGGGAGGGGGGAACAAGAACATAACAACGTGTTGTTGTGTGAAATAAATACAAGAACATAACAACGGAAAGACACTACAGTGCCTACATTTATGTATAATTACCGAAAATGAAAACAAAACACAGCAAAATGATTGTTTTCCGTAGTGTGTTTTGTAAAGATGCCTTATACTTCGTGTTTTTTTTTTTTTATGTTTACATTTCTACAGCTTTATTGAAGTTCAACAAATGTTATTAATATCTTAGTTTGGAAAACAAGAAAACGGGAAGCCAAATGAGAAACTAAGAATAAGTGTAAGTATAACACTTATTATTCTCTTAGAGTACCAACGAAACACCTAA
The DNA here is from genome assembly GCA_014155875.1 of Cepaea nemoralis. Taxonomy (NCBI): domain Eukaryota; kingdom Metazoa; phylum Mollusca; class Gastropoda; order Stylommatophora; family Helicidae; genus Cepaea; species Cepaea nemoralis. The sequence goes on from JACEFZ010016141.1 coordinate 33,258, forward strand.
GCCAAAGAAGACTAAACTAGAGTAAAAGATTATATGGTCATTACTTTACAGAATACTTTTGGCAAGGTGTTGGAAAGGTTATTATTAAATGTTGTTTTCCCATTGGAGGACTTTGCTAGGCAATTTTACTTTCAGTAGTTTGCCAACTGGTAAGATCGAGGGAAGGGAACAAGGGAAGGCAGATAAGTAAATACCTGGATGGCTTGGCCACGTGGCATGGTCGAGACGGGAACACTGAGCTGATCCACGACTCTGTTGATCGAGTGAGATGGCGAATCATGACCGCCCACGCTTGTCGGCACGGCAATGATGAATGAAAAGTTTGCCATTGCTTTCTACACGAGAAGTCAACATTTGAGTCCAACTTAATGCCTGTGTTCGGGTTGAACCGCCCACCTCGAAATCAGCGCGCTGGAATTTAGCAGCAAGTGCTCTGATCCTTTCGGCCACGTCGACGTCTGGTTGGAAAAGACAATTGCCAAAAAATTGCCAGATCGCCTGGAAAAATATAAGTTGTATTTTTAAGGACTGTGCTGCGTTTGAAAATATTGCCGGTCCAAGTTTTGTATTCACCCTCTGTAAAAGTTCATGTAACATAATAGGTAAATGCAAAATTTGGACCGGCAATATTTTCAAACAATTGCACAGCCATTAAAAATACACCTTGTATAACTGGATTCGATGGGACTGGGGAGTTACAGTTACAGACCAAGAAAAGACGCTTAGACAAATGTTGTGATCATTGAATATAATGTATATGAAGGCTTTCCGAATAATTACGAAACTGGTTGCGGCCGTGGATCTAGAGGATGTGTACAATAGAGTTAAGTGTAAACTTTACATGAAAATGTTTATGGATGTGGAAACCTGTCCCTTACAGGACGTCGCATTCAACCCCGGCAGTTATTGGCTGTTTGTGATTTTCTAAGCAACAATACGTTCGGTCGCTAGTTTGCCTTTGCTTTCTTCTTCTTCTTCTTCTTTTCGTTCGCGTGAAATATGTCTATATCTGCAATGTCGTCTCTTGCATGAATTGAACTGTTTTTTTTCAGTTCACACAGTGGTCCATAGAGTTTATCTTCCACTGTCGTCTCTCTAGGCCAGAAGGTTAGCCTTAGATATGTTATATTTTGGGCAGTCTTGGAGTATGTGCTCTGCTGTCTGCGACGCCAATCCACATGTGCACATGGCTGTTTCACCAATCTTGAATTTTGTATACATGTGGTTGCGTAATCTATTGTGTCCTGTTCTGAGGCGCAGAATAATGACTTGTTCTGGTCTGTCCATAATGTGGTAGTCATCTTGAGCAGGTTTTGGTGGCTTTCTGACTGATTTGATCATTCTTTTCTTTTGGTGGTATGTAACGGGCACATCAGGCTGTTCCTCTTTGGCTCCTTCCTTAGCCAATTGATCAGCTCTGTCATTTCCGGGTACTCCACAGTGGGATGGTATCCACTGTATGGTGACTTTATGCTGACTGCTAAGTTCAGAAAGTAGTGTCCTTAGTACTGGCAATTTCCCAGAGAGGAGCGCCTCGAGTACTGATTTTGCATCTGTTAGTAGCACCACAGGTTGAGTACCATTGCTGTTATTTAGTAATTTCTCTGTTGCTATCTTGATTGCCTCAATTTCGGCATCATAGTTATGGCAGTACTTTCCTGTCGGTACTCTGGCTGTGTCCCTAGTATTATTTGGGTATTCTATGTACACTCCCGCTCCTCCATTTCGAACAGCATTTTGTGCTGACCCATCTGTGTAGACTCGGATCCAGAGGTCCTGTGGGTATTCTTCATCAAGGAAGCTGAGAGTGGCTGTTCTGCGCTGCACACTGTTCTGTTCTTCCTTGTCAAATATTCCTCTCACTTTAGTCTGGATTTGTAACGATAGTCTATGCTCATCTTTCCATGGAGTTCGCTCTGGAATAGTTGTTAGGGGGATACCAACTGTGGGCAGATCAGTGGTTTCTCTGCAGAGTCGTTTGGCCTGGTGGATAAAACTACTTCTTTTCAACCGCCCCATAGCTAGGTTTTTCAATCTGTTCTTCATAGGGTGGCCTGGCAAGCTGAGGAACTTTTCTGCTTGTATTAGCGTTTTCGTATCTCTGCGCTCACTCAGTGCCTGTGTCCTCCCCATCTTCTCCATTTCCACTATAGGGGTTGATCTCATCCCCTCCTGTGGTGACTCTAAGTGCTTGATTTTGCACCTTGTCCAGCTCTTGTAGTGTGGTATTTGATGCTGAACACCACGCAGTTGACCCATATTCCAGGTGTGGTCGTATGCTCTGTTGGTAAACTTTGCTAAGTATTTTCGTACTGGCTCCCCATGTGGTTCCACTTAGCTTTCTCAGGATGGCTATTTTCCTTCTGGCTTTTGCTACTGCTTTGTTGATGTGCTTTCTCCATGTCAGCTTGCCATCAAATGTTACTCCAAGGTATGTTGGTTCTTTATCTTCTCTTAGGGGTGTTCCATTTATCTGGATGATCCCTGCCTTTTGTTTTGGAGAGAGGGTAAATAGGGTTGTGCTGCACTTGTCAGTGTTTATGCTGACACACCATCTATTTGCCCATACAGCAAAATGTATCTACAGCTCTTTGTAGCAATCTGGTGGCCACTGATGCATATTCATTTGTGCTCCATAGAACCAGGTCATCGGCGTACATTGCCGCTTTAATTCCATGCGGTAGGTGAGCAACAAGATCATTGATGAAGATTAGAAAAAGTGTGGGGGACAAGACTCCGCCCTGGGGGACACCGTGACGCAGTAGTACTTTCTTGCTCTTGAGTCCGTCTATCTGTACTCGGGCTCTTCTGTTGTGCAAGTATGCTTTCACCCATTTGTACATTCTTCCATTGACTTTGCAGTTTCTCAGTTTCTTCATCAGACCTTCTTTCCAGACTTTGTCAAAGGCTTTCTTCAGATCTATCCATGCCGCAAGCACCAGCTTCTTCTCTTGGAATGCATCCTCAATTTCTTGAGAGAGGTAGGTTGTCTGATCTTCCGTAGAGTAGCACTGCCTAAAGCAGCCTGCTGTGGCACAAGGATGTTTTTACTTTCAATGTACCTGTCAAAGACTGTAAGATAAAGGCAGGAGGTATGCTCAAGATAGAAGACCACCGGGGAAAAGTGGTCAACCTCAAGTAGATTAGAGGTAATACAGTGCCCCGATATAAGGGCAGGGTAGATGATAGAAAGGGGGACTATTAACTAGTTCTCTCATGAGACACGGAGGCAACGACCAGATAGTTAGTACTCTGGTCACGA
>JACEFZ010016142.1:2500-52500 GCA_014155875.1 Cepaea nemoralis
GAAGGTGTGTTAGGTGTGTTTCCGGGACTCCTGTGTACAATTTCTGTTCCCACTTGTCGTACCATGGCAAGTTGGCTGTCCTTGTGCGCTTCCAAACCTCTGGTTTATCGCTTCTCGGCCTTTTGGCTAAGATCAAAGTGTATTTGCTGGCCCCCAGACAGTAGTGCGCTTGGTCTGGTCGGAGGCCGGGATGATCATTCTCGGTCCCTTGGCTAAGATCAGACGCATTTGCTGCCCTTTCCAGTAGTGCGCCTGGTCTGGTCGGGGGCCGGGTGATCCAAAAAGAAAAAAAACCTCACATGAGCATCACTTTAAATGTGGGCCCGGTGGACCACTGTGGGCAACAGCTCACAGTGGGACTAAGGGTCCACGCCAAAAACAGGGGAGGCGGGGAACCAGCTAGTCTGGGATGACCGCCAAACCCAAAAAAAAAAAAAAAAAATAAAAAAAAAAAAAAATCTGTTCTTATCAGCTTAATATCTGATACGTGACCGATTCGGTCACTACGATATTAAACTGATTTTTGGAACTAGGTGACATGCCCGGGGCTTGCCTCGCTGTCACCACAGGTCGTCTCAGACTTGCAGTACCTCTGAGAATGGCCTAAAAGCAGTGCAAATGTACGAGAGGCAACCCAGCGCACCTCTCACATGCGTATGCATGTGTGTTTTAGTGCGCGCGCACCGCTATTGGAATTCAGAGCGCGCTGAATGCAACAGAGCGCAGGACGGTGTGCTATAAATTCGGTGACCTTTTTTTTAAAGGTCACATTGCAACTTCTAGAAAAAAGTAGTTTGCGACCAACTTACTGGACTTAAAAAAAAAAAAAAAAAAAAAAAAAAAAAAAATTGTTTTGTCTTTCTCTTTGTGTGCGTTTGTTTGTGTGTGAGTGTGTGTGTGTGTGTGTGTGTGTGTATGTGTGTGCGCGCACGCGCATGACTAACTTTATACAGGTGCGTACGTCTGCGCCGTGTACCTGTTAGGGAGTCAAACAGGACCGCTGTCTTGGTAGGCAAGCGCACTAACAACGAGAGTATTTGGTCAAAGGGAGGCAACCTTCTTTTTTATAGATATTTGGTTTATAGAGTCTAAACATTTGCGTTTTAAAGCAGCTTTTCTTTTGTTTGAAATACTTTGATTGCTAAAAGTTTGCAATGAGAAGCTAGGTAAAACTATTTGAAAATCGACAGAATTTATAGAATGCTGCACATCTGCTTGCAGCGTATTGTATAAATGGTAACCGGCTTGCATAAATTGCCTTATAGTTGAAATTTCTACTACTTTTATTCCTGTCACTGTCAATTTGGGGCCATTTTAAGACGTCTAACTTTGTCTAGTTTATAGAGACTTCTTTATGGCGTCTCCATACGTCCTTTCAGACAATATGGCTGAGCGACGCTCACATACCCAACATTAGTATCTCAATGACGTGATACAGTAGTTCAATCTATATCCAAATTATACGTTATATTTTATAACTCTCCAAAATAATAACGACATTATTTTAAAGATCTTTGCAAAAGTCAAAAAGATTCTTAGAAATTTATATGAATTAATGTTTTCAAATATATTCTTACAAAGTTGTAGAAGTTTCTTGACTATTTTGCAAAAATCCCGTTAATTATTGAAAATAAAAATCCTGTATTGTTAATTCCCTTAGGTAGCGCAATAGTCTCCCCTAAACTTAAAATATTTACGTCATTTAACCATTTGAGTCCGGCCTATCTGGCCAAGGAGTAACACCACTGTCTCCGTAATCCCGTTTATCACTCAGAGTCTCGTAGCGGGCGAGAACTGGATAGCGGTTCTACTCCCGCTGGTGACTTGCGGGATAACTGAGCCAGCCGCTCAGAAAACAATGGCAAACTACTGAGCGTATTCTTGCCAAGAAATCAACAGACAGCTGAAAGATGCTGCTATTGACAGCGATGTCCTGTAAAGGATATGCGAATAAAAAAATTATTTAAAAAAAAAAAAAAAACATCAAATGTTTGTATATACTTATCATTTCAGCGTCTATTTTGTTTGTTTGTTTATTTATTTTTAAGTTATGTCTCTTTATTTCACTTCATCGATTGTACGTCTTTTTCTGTATTAGTATTATGATTATTGGTAACACAATGAAAGAAATTAAACGACGACTATCAATTGCTCTTCAAAGACTAAAACAACTGAATAAATTATGGAGTGGGACAGACAGAACTACAAAAATTAAATTTTTAAGATCATGCATCTTTCCCATAGCAACATACGCCTGTGAGACCTGGACACTTACTAAACAAGCTGAACAGCGCATAAACGCCTTTGAATATAAATGTTATAGACGAGTTCTAAGAATATATTGGGTAAAGAAAAGAACAAATGCATCCATACTTCAAGAGCTGAATATTGAAGAAGGCTGGGTACTAAAAACGATAAAACAAAGAAAATTGAAATATTTTGGTCAATTGAAACGTCACGAAAGTTTGGAGACAACAATAATGGAGGGGTATATGCCTGGGAAGAGAGGAAGAGGAAGGCCAAAGAGAAGATGGGTGCAGGATGTGGCGGATGATCTCCAGATGGGTGTATCGGACGCGGGACATCTTGCTTATGATCGAGAGGTTTTCCGGAAGGTTGTTATGGGAGCGAGGTTCTGCAAAGGACATGCTACTGAATGAATGAATTTCCCTTCACCGGTTGTAGGTTTTCATTTATTTCGTTTGCTCTATTTAAAACAATGTTTTCTTGTTGTGAATGTGAATAGTAAAGATAAACAATAACAATGCTAGCCACTACACCACCACGGTCTCCCAGTTGCCATCTGCTCACGCATTAATCTAGAGCAGCACTGGTAAAAAAAATAAAGGGAAATAATTATGGAAATGTTATAAGGGCAATAATACAAACAAAAATTATTTTTAAAATATATATAAAAGTTTTATTTTAGTTCTTTAAAATCGGCTAATATTTTTCCTCTTATACTAATAGCCACATTTTCCCTATATTACAGTTTTAAAATTTTAGCAGACATTATGTTTTTGAAAAGTATACCTACAAATAACATTACATTATAAATAATTTTTAAAGAAATTTTCTTTATAATAAATGTTACTCGTGTCTTGCGTTAGATGTTATGGCAACCAGTAGTTGTATCATCATAAGTGATAGGTCGTGTGTTTGTGTTTTGTCGTTGTTTGTAGTTAACTATCTGTGTTACTCTGGATTCTATTCACACACGAATAAATCTTTCGCCTTTTAGATTTTTCATTGTGGTGATATTTTCGGAACTTCATCAACAGCAGACATGGCTTCATTCAACAACATGGAATCTGTGGATATCGACCGTTTTCTAGAGGGGACACCGCTTCATAAAAAAGGTACGTTGGCTCTCACTATTTCCGGACCTGGCGCGGCGGCCAAAGGCACGCCCCATTTAATTGCCAGCACGTTGCTCGGCCCATGCGGGGTGCCTGCTGGCGGAGTAGCAGACATCTACAGATATGAGACACCCACGCGGTGGTTTGTAAATCTGACCCAAGCTGCCCATGTGGCAGTTTACAAAGGCCTGCATGGCAAAAAGATAAAACTGCCGACCGAGGGACTCGAAGTGTCGATTGAACACTTTGAAAAGGAACGAGAACGGGTGACGATCCATTGGCTCCCCAACACGATTCCTCCAGAGGGAGTCAAGTTCATCGTAACACAGACAATGGGTGACGAAAATGCGGAAGTATTCCGCATCAAGTACGGTGGCGGAAAATGGGGAGTTCTTTGTACCCCCAAAAAACCAATACCTCATTACGCCAAGATTACAGCTCCTGGGAAAATCACAGGAGACCACCGTATTATGTTCACAATAGTGGGCCGTCGCACCGAATGCCCTACTTGTGGCCTGGACTCACACTGGGCCAACAAATGCCCGAGCCGGAGGCAGAAGAAAGACAATAACCAACAACCAACTGAAAGATCGCAAGAAGATTTCCCCTCACTCGGGGGAAAACCTCAAACAATTTCGAACAACAAAAAACAAGATGTCGCCGAGACAGCCGGCCAAAAAGAAACCACGAGGCCAGACGAGGACAACGCCGCCCAAGATGACGCCGAGGTAGCTGGTGGACCGGTGACCACGGAGACAGACGCAGAATCTCAAGCAAAAACAATTTCTCAAGAAACCAACGACGAAGATTTCCAAACCGTCCTCTACGGCAGAAAAAGACAGAGGGCAGAGAGGAGAATTTCCTCAGGCAACAAAGACATGAGAGAAGAGGAAGGAAGACTTTCCCCTTCTCCTTCTAAACCATGCAAGAAACCTGCTACCAAGCAGGATGAAAACAGCGACAACGAAGGACCACTTTTTATAAACACTGACGAAGACACCGACGAAGAACACGAGGAAAACGAAGACCACAAACATACCATCAAACCCGAAGACGCAACCCAGAATTAAATTACTACAAGAAAGATAAAGGTAATCACTTAATTTAACCACCATGTTGTTTACTTTTATTTTAGAAATGGCAGACAACTTATGTTTAATTAGTTTGAATATTCGTGGAATGACAATGAAATTACAACATATAGTCACACTCATACACAAACACAAACCCGATTTTATTTTACTACAAGAAACAAACATTAAAACAGACTTTCAAGCAGCAGAACTTGTAACACGTCTAGGTTTAAGAAATTCGTGTTTCAGTTTGGCCAAACATAACGTAGGATCAGGGACAGCCATTCTTCAAATTTCCGACACGTGGAATATTTTTAGAACACACACAGACCCACATGGTAGAATTTCCGCAGTTCAAGTTAAAAACGACACACACTCCTTTGTCATAGTCAACATACACGCACCACCTAACTACAATTATCAACCTCTTTTTTATGAACATTTAGACGACTTACTAACACAGACATACAGAGGACAAAATATTGTTCTTGCCGGTGATTACAATTGTGTTCTTGAAGATTTAGACTTGGTGGGTGGGGAGGTGAAAAAACAGCTGAGGAGAGCCGGCAGGGACAGCTTACATCAACTTGACACACTACGAAACATCATCGACACACACAACCTCACAGACGCATTCAGGCATACACACCCCGACAGTAGAGAAACGACATACACAAACAAAACACACAACAGATCATCTAGATTAGACCGGATTTATACGCCCGCAACACATCACATCATACAAACCAAACACCTACGGGAAACTTTAGATTACACAGACCACAAAGCAATACTAGCACACATCAGCACAAACAGCACAAACACGCAGCCAAACAAAAGGTCACCTCACTGGAAGTACAATAATTCACTATTGGAACATTCAGAATATGTAAAATATATGACACAGCTCATACACACGTACACAGACAATATACCGACTGAGAACATCACACAATACTGGGACTTATTGAAAAACACCATACGAAGCAGAACACAACATCTAGCAACCATGATCCACAAAGACAGACTAAGACAGGAGCGCATCATACAGACAGCCATACGACTAACAAAACAAACAGACAGAGACGCACATCACTTACACACATTAGAAGCACAACTAGAAGAACACCAACAACACAGATATCTGGGTGCTCTTCTCAGAACAAAACTCAACACAATTACACAAGAGTCAGCTACGAGGCAATATTTAGCAATAGAACAGAACGTACAACGTAACAAACAAATAAGCAAAATATCAGACATGCAAGGAAACATGCAGACAGAAACACCACACATAGAGACTGCTTTCCAACAACACTACACACAACTATTCACAGCAGAGACAGTCGACACACAGATACAAGACAACTTCTTACAGTACACAAAGAAATTATCTGACACAGACAAAGACACACTGGACACAGAACTGACACTGACAGACATAGCACAGGCACTAAGCACACTAAACAAAGACAAAACTCCAGGACCAGACGGTTTGACAGTAGAATTCTACCAACACTTCTTTCCTATTCTAGGCAATCTTCTCCTCAAAGTCTATCAGGAAGCCTTTGACAAAAAAAATCTTCCGGACAGCTGCAACATGTCTTACATTACACTCATATGCAAGGATAAAACTGACAAAACACAACTGAAGAACTACAGACCAATTTCCTTACTCAACACAGACTACAAGATACTCGCCAAATCACTCACCAACAAACTTAAACCTTTCATGCCAACACTAATACACCCAGACCAACAGTGCAGTGTCAAAGACAGAAATATACACAATCACACACACCTCATTAGAGACATTATTAACTATACACATGGAAAAGACTGTCCATCCTCCATCTTATCCTTGGATCAAGAGAAGGCCTTCGACAGAATTTCCCACACTTACCTACATAGGACACTAGAACACTGTAACATAGGAGAGTACTACAGGCAGTGGATACAGATCTTGTACAAAAATCCTGAGAGCAGAGTGTTGGTGAACCATTCACTGACAGCTAGCTTCAGGCTCACGAGATCTGTAAGACAAGGATGTCCCTTATCACCACTCCTGTATGTGCTCACTCTAGAACCTTTATTAGAGAAGATAAGGCAAGACACTAGTATTAAAGGAACCTTCCTGCATGGGATAGGAGAGCAGAAGCTCATCGCCTATGCAGATGACACTGCCTTCTTTCCAACCAGCAACACATCAATAAGGAATATACTCCACACCTTTACCCATTTTGGAAAAGGCAGTGGAGCCAAAATTAATGTACAGAAATCACAGATAATGGGCCTGGGAAAGTGGAAACAAAAGGCTGATTTCCCTCCAGATCTGAAACACATAGACACCATGAAGCTGTATGGGATCACATTTCCATGCGATCCCACAGAAACACACAGACAGACATGGCACGCACTGACCGAACAGATCACAGACATGTTACACAGGTATAGGTACAAGACATCCACAATATTTGGTAGAAGCACAATAGTCAACACATACATATTACCCAAAATAATATATTTAGCGACAGTACTGGACCCTCCTAAACAGACCGTCACAAACATAAACAAACAAATCAGACGCTTCATCTTCACCAACACGATACACAGCATTAAACACAAAACTCTCATACAAGACAGGAAACAAGGCGGCATTGGATTACAAGACATCCAGACAAAAATACTGTCACTTAGGATCAGTTACATAGGTAAAATCATCAGACACCCAGAACAGAACAGACTAGCACTATACTACATAGGCCACAACATCAAACATCTCACACCTCTTAACAATGCAACTGCACACTACCAGGGAAGACTGCCAACATTCTATCAGACATGCATACAGGCAATAAAAGGACATGAACAGTTAATACAGCAAACAACACACACAATATACAAACATTTAGTTAGAGAACAAGCACCATCACTAAGACTTAGGATTAAAAGAGGACACAAATACTTCATGACTGACTTCACATGCACCTTTTCAAACCTACACAACAAACACATAACACCAAAAGCTAGAGAGATCACATATAGACTGTTATACAGTATGACCCCCACAACACAGGTAGAAGCATACATATCCAAACAATGTCAATTATGTAGAAACAACACACAAGAGACAGAGGAACACATTTATTATACGTGTCCAACAATTACTGCCACACGCGCAACACTCAAACACCTCATACAAACACACACAGGCAAACAAACCGACATATATAAAGCAATTTTTCTCAATACTATACCAATGACATCTAAGGACATACATACAAAACTACTTGTAGCACTTTCTTACTACAGACAACTTATATGGACCTGCAGAAACTTTGCCAGATACAAACACCACACATATAACACACATTTAGTTTCCTTCATGTACACGCACAAAATATCACAACTCTTTCCAGAGTTGGTATAAATGGTATACCAACTCTGGCAATTTTGGGATTTTTTTGGAAATTTTGGTATACATGAGTGAGAGAAAAAAAGGAGAAACTGTGAATGAATGGTGAGTGGATGATTAAATAGATCACATATGGTCAAAAGACCAATGGAAAATCCCTTATGTAAAAAATAGTGGAAGGATAAATGCTTGTTTTACTTGTTACAAAATGATGGTTTCACCCTTATAGACAAGAGAGAAAAGAAAAAAGGAGAAAAGAAAATTAAACTCCTCCCATTCCAATGTACCATTTATGGAATGTTTGGCTTTGAATGCACTTGTTGTACTATACTACCACTACTACTAAGATTATCACTTTAGTAAATAAACTCACATATTTGTTATACTATTATCATTATTATTATCATTATTATTATTATTATTTTATTATAATTGTTTATTAAAATGATTATCATCATTATTATTATTATGACTATCTTTATTCCACCTTTACTATCCTTAGTAATTTTAATGTTATAAGTATTATTGATATCATCATTATCATTTTACAATTTCATCTCCCCCGCCCCCCCCCCCCCCCTCCCTGTGCTTACAGTTTGTTTGCCTTTGCTACTAACCCCACTGGTTGGTTCAAACTTTTGTCCTGCCTGTGCCATCATTACTAGAGTGGTCAGGAGAGCATTGATGGAATTGAACAATTAGTGGGAGGGTAGCGCGGGAAACAAAAATGTAAGGATTTCCCTTTCGCTTAGTCACCCCCTTTGAATCATGTGAGTGAGTGTTAAATGAATGAATAAATATAAAAACACATATGGTTATCAAACCAATAATACTGTAAAAACTCATGCAAATACAAATATTTGGTTAATTTTCATTTTAAAAAAAAAGAAAGAGAGAGCAAAGAGGGAAATATGAATGAACCCCTACATTTAGGAAAAAAAAAACAAGGAGGAAAATATAACCCACTCCTTTACTCCAAGTATTATTAAAAACTGCAGTTTGCATGTGTATGTACCTGCTAGGCTATGTTTAACACCATTACAAAGAAAATCATCCTAGCAAATGGAATCACATATTGTAAATATGTTATCATTTTCATAACTATTATCACCATTGCTGTTTTTTAAATAATTGCTGTCATTACCCCCAGTATGTCTCTTCTTGTCATTACTACTATTGCCATCATTAGTAATAAAACAAAAACCCCTTTCCCATGTACCCCCCTCCCCTCGCTCATGGTTGTTGTTGCCTTTGCTGGTACCCACACCGGTTTGGTTCAAATATTCATCCTGCCTTTACCATCATCGCCCAGAGAGGGGGAAATGGCATGGGTGGAGTGGAACCAAATTGGTGAGAGGGTGGCAAGGGAAACAAAGATGTAAAGATTGAAAATTTGTGCTAATACTGATGCTTGTTTACTTTCTACAATAAGTTTTTAAAAAAAAAAAAAAAAAAGAGGAAGGGAAAAAAATGAATGAACCCTTACAAATAAGACCAAAAGGAAAAAAAAAAGAAACAAGGAGAAAAAGATAACCAACTCCTTTTAATTCTACTATTATTGAACATGCATGTTGCAAGTATATGTAAAAAAAAAAAAATATAAGCAAGGAGAAACAAAAAAGATTATCAACTCCTTTTTACACCTACTATATTATTAAACAGTGCAGGATGCAATTGTTATTGTATGTACCAGCCATAATTTAACACCATTTCTAAGAAAACCATTTTAGCAAATGGAATCACAGTTTTGGAAAATGTGATCATTATCAAAACAAATCCTACCATTGTGTTTTATTAACATTAGCATTGCTGTCATCACCCTTAGTAGTTTTTATTCCTTGTCATTATTATTATAAGATGTATTTCATGTAAACACCATTCCTAAGGTAATCAATTTAGCACATAAAATCACATGTTAAAACTATTATTTATTATCATTGAGTCTATCACTAGTCTCAGCACTGTTGTTATTCCTTGTCACTATGATATTTATTTATGTATTTGGTTGTTACTTTGCATTATTATCATTGTAATCACTATTAATATATATGGCTTTGTAAACGCGTATACAAACACATCCCCCTCTCCCACCCTTTTGATACTGTGATTGTTGTCTCTGCTGCCACCCTCACCGTTTTGTTTCAGTTCTGCACCGCCATGTTTATCATCACCGAGGGTGATGGTACTTGGTAGGAGTTTTTGGAGCTGACAGGAGAGCGGGGCGGCAGGGGAAAAATAACAGCCCGATACCATCATGCTTTGGATTTAAAATATTTCCTTACAACAATGTCAATGGAGAAATGTTTAAATGTATAAAATATTTGTAATTTTTGCGCATATGTCACCTACACGCCCACATGCAACGCTCTGTAAAAACACGCACACAAATACTGAACACACAGTACGCATGTAACAACACAAACAATACAAATGCAACAACTACCCCTCCTGCATTGTAAACTAGGATACTCCTTGACAACCCCCCCCCCCCCCTCCCCCCCACCCTTTCGAAAATGTTTGGTTTTGATGCTGCTGCTGCCTTCACCGGTCGGTTCTAACAAGTTTTACTGCCATTTTCCTCATTACCAAGTGGTGATGATGGTATTGGTGGGGTTGGAGCTGACAGGTGAAAGGGCGGCAGAGGGAAAATAACGGTATACTACCGTCTTGTTGTTGTTTGTACTCGTTTTTCGTTACCCCCCATTTCAAATGTAAAAAGGTTGAAACAAATGTTGTAAAAATTTGCGCATATGTCACCTACACTTCCACATGCAACGCTCTGTAACAACACGAACATTACAAATGCAAATGTTTCTTAACACGCAATAAAAGTTTAAAAAAAAAAAAAAAATATCATCCTCCTACACAAGAGAAGGAGAAACAAAAAAGATTATCAACTCCTTTTTACACCTACTATATTTTTAAACAGTGCAGGATGCAATTGTTATTGTATGTACCAGCCATAATTTAACACCATTTCTAAGAAAACCATTTTAGCAAATGGAATCACAGTTTTGGAAAATGTGATCATTATCAAAACAAATCCTACCATTGTGTTTATTAACATTAGCATCGCTGTCATCACCCTTAGTAGTTTTTATTCCTTGTCATTATTATTATAAGATGTATTTCATGTAAACACCATTCCTAAGGTAATCAATTTAGCACATAAAATCACATGTTAAAACTATTATTTATTATCATTGAGTCTATCACTAGTCTCAGCACTGTTGTTATTCCTTGTCACTATGATATTTATTTATGTATTTGGTTGTTACTTTGCATTATTATCATTGTAATCACTATTAATATATATGGCTTTGTAAACGCGTATACAAACACATCCCCCTCTCCCACCCTTTTGATACTGTGATTGTTGTCTCTGCTGCCACCCTCACCGTTTTGTTTCAGTTCTGCACCGCCATGTTTATCATCACCGAGGGTGATGGTACTTGGTAGGAGTTTTTGGAGCTGACAGGAGAGCGGGGCGGCAGGGGAAAAATAACAGCCCGATACCATCATGCTTTGGATTTAAAATATTTCCTTACAACAATGTCAATGGAGAAATGTTTAAATGTATAAAATATTTGTAATTTTTGCGCATATGTCACCTACACGCCCACATGCAACGCTCTGTAAAAACACGCACACAAATACTGAACACACAGTACGCATGTAACAACACAAACAATACAAATGCAACAACTACCCCTCCTGCATTGTAAACTAGGATACTCCTTGACAACCCCCCCCCCCCCCCCCCACCCTTTCGATAATGTTTGGTTTTGATGCTGCTGCTGCCTTCACCGGTCGGTTCTAACAAGTTTTACTGCCATTTGCCTCATTACCAAGTGGTGATGATGGTATTGGTGGGGTTGGAGCTGACAGGTGAAAGGGTGGCAGAGGGAAAAAAATGGTATACTACCGTCCTGTTGTTGTTTGTACTCGTTTTTCTTTACCCCCCATTTCAAATGTAAAAAGGTTGAAACAAATGTTGTAAAAATTTGCGCATATGTCACCTACACTTCCACATGCAACGCTCTGTAACAACACGAACAATACAAATGCAAATGTTTCTTAACACTCAATAAAAGTTTAAAAAAAAAAAAAAAATAACTATCTGTGTTGGTTAATTTTCATTTAAAAAAAAAAAAAGAAAGAGAGAGCAAAGAGGGAAATATGAATGAACCCCTACATTTAGGGAAAAAAAACAAGGAGGAAAATATAACCCACTCTTTTACTCCAAGTATTATTAAAACTGCAGTTTGCATGTGTATGTACCTGCTAGGCTATGTTTAACACCATTACAAAGAAAATCATCCTAGCAAATGGAATCACATATTGTAAAAATGTTTATCATTTTCATAACTATTATTACCATTGCTGTTTGTTATAATTGCTGTTATTACCCTCAGTATGTCTCCTCCTGTCATTATTATTATTATCATCATTAGTAATAAACCAAAACCCCTTTCCCATGTGCCCCCCCCCTCCCCTTGCTCATGGTTTGATGCTGCCTTTGCTGATACCCACACCGGTTTGGTTCAAATATTTATCCTGCCTTTACCATCATTGCCCAGAGAGGGGGGTAATGGCATTGGAGGAGTGAAACCAAATTGGTGAGAGGGTGGCAAGGGAAACAAAAATGTAAAGATTGTAAAAATTTGTGCTAATACTGATGCTTGTTTACTTTTTACAATAAGTAATTAAAAAAAAAAAAAAACACACAAGAGGAAGGGAAAAAATGAATGAACCCTTACAAATAAGACCAAAAAATAAGCAAGGAGGAAAAGAAAACCAACTCCTTTTACTTCTACTATGTTGCAATTTATATGTACCTACTATGCTATGCTAACACCATTCCTAGGAAAATCATTCTAGCAAATGGAATCACAGTTTTGGAAAGTGGGATCATTATCATAACTATTATCATCATTGCTGTTACTATCAGTACTGTTATCACCCTTAGTAGGTAAATGTTAGTCATCATTATCATTGATGTATTTGGTTTTAGTTGCATTATTAATATAGTAACCTTTATTAATATATAACCTCATCTCCCATGAGACCCCCCCCCCCTTTCCCTCACTCATGGTTTGTTTGTTGCCTTTGCTGACACCCTCACCCTTTGGTTCCAAAATTTATCCTGCCTTTACCATCATTACCCATTAGTGTGGTGGGTCAAATGGGTGAGAGTGGGACTATCACTATTTTCATTGCGTACTTATCATTGCATTTATTAGCATTGCTGTTATCACCTTTAGTAGTTTTATTCCTTGTCATTATTATTTTAGATGCATTTCATGTAAACACCATTCCTAGGATAAGCATTTTAGCAAATGGAATCACATGATTAACTATTATTATCTTTGCTGTCTATTATCTTTGCTGTTATTGTTATCACCCTTAGCAGTTTTAGTCCTTGTCATTATTATTATAGATGTATTTCATGTAAACACCATACCTAGGAAAATCATTTTAGCAAATGGAACCACAAGTTTAACTATTTATTATCATTGCTGTTTATTATCATTGCTGTTACTGTTATCACCCTTAGCAGTTTTATTCTTGTCATTATTATAGATGTATTTCATGTAAACACCATTCCTAAGATAATCATTTTAGCAAATGGAATCACAGGTTTAACTATTAATATTATTATCATCGCTGTTTATTATCATTGCTGTTTAACAAAACAGTGTTATTGTTATCACCCTTAGCATTTTAAATTATTCCTTGTCATTATTAATATTATTATTTATGTATTTGGTTGTTATTTGCATTAGTATCATTGTAATCATTATAAATATATATGGCTTTGTAAACCCGTAAACTGCACATCCCCCTTTCCCACCTTTTTGATACTGTGATTGTTGTCTTTGCTGCCACCCTCGCCGGTTGGTTCTAAACATTTTGTGCACCGCCATGTTTATCATCACCGAGATAGGGATGGTACTTGGTAGGAGTTTTGGAGCTGGCAGGAGAGCGGGGCGGCAAGGGAAATAATAGCAGCCCACTACCATCACGCTGTTGATATAAAATATTTCCTTACAACAATGTCAATGGAGGAATGTTTAAATGTATAAAATATTTGTAATTTTTGCGCATATGTCACCTACACTTCCACATGCAACGCTCTGTAACAACACGAACAATACAAATGCAAATGTTTCTTAACACTCAATAAACGTTTAAAAAAAAAAAATAACTATCTGTGTTGTCATTGACAAAGATTCTGAGAATCGAAACGTCTGTGTGTCGTATTGTACGCGTTCGTGTGTATTTTATCTTATTTTATTTTATTATTCATTTTTTATATTTATTGAGTGCTTCTGATTTCGGATTTTTCACCTGTATTTCGTGACATGTGGATCTCCTTGTAAGGTATGTGCAACGTAGTGATGTCCAGTACATTTTTTCTCGCAGGAGTTTAAAATACCTATTTGTTTCCATTTCACAATATCCGGCATAGAGACACATGAATCAGCACACTGTTCGTTTCACAATACCCGGTATAGAGACACATGAATCAGCACACTGTTCGTTTCACAATACCCGGTATAGAGACACATGAATCAGCACATTGTTCGTTTCACAATACCCGGTATAGAGACACATGAATCAGCACACTGTTCGTTTCACAATACCCGGTATAGAGACACATGTATCAGCACATTGTTTGTTTCACAATACCCGGCATAGAGACAAATGAATCAGCACATTGTTAGTTTCACAATACCCGGTATAGAGACACATGAATCAGCACATTGTTAGTTTCACAATATCCGGCATAGAGACACATGAATCAGCACATTGTTAATTTCACAATACCCGGCATAGAGACACATGTATCAGCACATTGTTAGTTTCACAATACCCTGTATAGAGACACATGAATCAGCACATTGGTAGTTTCACAATACCCGGTATAGAGACACATGTACCAGCACATTGTTAGTTTCACAATCCCCGGCGGAGAGACACATGTATCAGCACATTGTTAGTTTCACAATCCCCGGCGGAGAGACACATGTATCAGCACATTGCTAGTTTCACAATACCCGGTATAGAGACACATGTATCAGCACATTGTTAGTTTCACAATACCCGGTATAGAGACACATGTATCAGCACATTGCTAATTTCACAATACCCGGTATAGAGACACATGTACCAGCACATTGCTAGTTTCACAATACCCGGTATAGAGACACATGAATCAGCACATTGTTAGTTTCACAATACCCGGCGGAGAGACACATGAATCAGCACATTGTTAGTTTCACAATACCCGGCGGAGAGACACATGAATCAGCACATTGTTAGTTTCACAATACCCGGCGGAGAGACACATGAATCAGCACATTGTTAGTTTCACAATACCCGGCGGAGAGACACATGAATCAGCACATTGTTAGTTTCACAATACCCGGCGGAGAGACACATGAATCAGCACATTTTCCTTCTTCTTCGACACTCCCCGCTATATGCCCCCCCCCCCCCCCCCCACCCCCCCACCCCCCCCCCCACCCCCCACCCCCACCCCCTTTCTCCTCAAAAAGAAGAAGAAACAAATCACAAATAATAATAATAATAATCTCAAATGGCAAATGGTATAATAAACATTCCCCTAACTGTGGTACGCTGCACTTTCTTCTTCTTCTTCGTCTTCGTCTTCTTCTTCTTCAGCGCTGCACCACCACGGTCCATCAGTTGTTATCGGCCAACGTGTTAATTCAGAGCAGCATTGGTGTAAAAAAAAAAAAACCTCTACCAGGCGAAGGGAATTAATTCTAGAAATTAGCCAAGGGCAATAATACAAACTAGATTTATTGAAGTAATATATAAAAATATTATTTTAATAATTAACAAAAAGTTTATGCTTTTCTAGATATTTTATAGACAATTTTTTTCATTTCTTGAAATGTTGTAGATTTAAACAGATTTTATGTCTTCAAAAAGTATGCTTACAATTAACTTTACTTCATAAATAATCGTTAAAGAAGTTTTTTTCTTAATAAATGTCAGTCGTCTTTTCTGTTAAATATATGACCGGAATCAGTAGTTTAATTGACTACTCTCGTTTTTCTTCATATCGTTACTCTGGTTTCTCTTCACAACGTCAATTACTATTCTTCTTCTTCTAAGATCTAACAGTTCTGTTTCGGTGTCAACACCACGTGTAGATTTGGATTAACGATTTTCTCTTTCACGAATTATTTAAACATATCAGTGATATTAATTTTGTGGAAGTGAATTCGATAGTGTATCACCACGTGTAGATCTGGATTAAAATTTCCTCTGTCACGGATTATTCAAATATATCAGTGATTTCAATTTTGTGGAAGTGTTTTCGATTGTTTTCACCACGTGTATCTGTATCTGTGCTTCCGTATTGAAGATTTCCTCTGTCACGGATTATCGAAGATGGAAAACCAAATTGTTAAACGTGTCAAAGTCAACACAAGTGAAGGTTTCGAAGGAGGAGCGTTCCATCAAGCGAACACACTTGTGTTTTCTATATCAGGACCTCATGTATTCCGGTTCAACTACTCGCTGATGGCGAGCGTCTTGAGGGGGCCTTGCGGGATTGGTAGGGAAGGGATAAAATCCATCTACCGCTTTCAGGACCCTAAAAGATGGTACGCTACGCTAACACCGGAAGCAAAGGCGGCTCATTATGAACGGCTTCACGGGATGAAGCATGAACTGCAGGATCCTAAAGTAACTATTGTAATTGAAAACATAGAGAAAGAAAAGACCAAGGCTATGATTCACTGGATGCCTACAACCGCAAAGATTGAGACAGTGAAGCAAATAGCCGCGGATATTTCGGGAGATATAAACGCGGAAGTGCATAAACTGAAAAACAGCACGGACAAGTGGTTATTTCTGTGCAACCCGAAAGAACCTCTGCCACATTACGTGGACATGGAGTTGGACGGGGTAGAAGACAAGCTACACCGTCTCTTCATCACAGTTCCGGGGCGCCGTACGGCATGTACAGTCTGTGGGGAAGACTCCCACTGGAGTAATAAATGTCCGGCCAAAATACAAACTCAGAAGGCACCTATACTGGCACAAAAAGTCACCTCGAACTCCCAGACAGATCAACATAGTAAGGAGGATGAAGACGGTTTCCAGCTGGTCAGTCGGAAAAGGGGACGCTCAACCAAGAGCCTGTCTGACGGTGAGAGCTCGACACCTCCAGCCTGCCAAACACATGTTACCACGCTGCCGCCCCTCAACAACCACGACTACCCTACACCGCCTGAAGCGCACAGGTCAAACAAAAAGAAATGCGTAAGTAATTATACTGAACAGATAACGACCAGCGCCATGACCGAAATAGACAGTGATAACATTAACACACCACCACGACAAAGAAACCTGTCAGATTCTTCACCACGCCTCGTTATTGACTTAGAGATTACGAGCCCAGCGAAGGAATCTACTGACAATCTCCAGAAATGATAACAGGAATACAGACAGTTTTGAAACAAGAAACATAATTATGCTCAACCGGTTCTTATTTTACAACAAAAATGGCAGCGGAAATTAAAATAATGAGTATTAACATTCGAGGTATAAGATCCAAAATTAATCATCTTATACCACTCATACACAAATATAAACCTGATTTTATACTCATTCAGGAAGCTAACGTTAAAACCGATGAACACGCATCATATATCACAACATGCTTAGGTCTAAGACACTCATGTTTTAGTCTTAGTACTCAACATATCGGATTGGGTACAGCAATAATACAGACATCGGACAGGTGGCAGATTATAGAGAAGGACAGGGACTGCCAGGGTAGGATAGCTATAGTACAGGTGAGAAATAACATAAATAAATACACAATTGTCAACATACACGCACCGCCTGACTACAGAAATCAGCCGCTCTTCTACCAAACACTGGGAAATTTATTATCACGCTCATATCGGGGTCACAACATCATTCTAGGGGGTGATTTTAATTGCGTACTTTCGGCGCATGACCTTATAAATGGAGATGTAAGAATGCAAATTAGAAACACAACGGGGGAGGAGGAACATCAATTAGACACATTGCAAACAATTTTAGATATCCATGGGCTAACAGACGCATACAGGCAGATGCATCCCCATGGAACAGATACAACACACACAAACAATGCGCATAACAGAGCAGCGCGATTAGATAGAATTTATGCGCCCATAACACATCATATAACACAAGTCAAGCATTTACAGGAGACACTGAACTTCACAGATCATAAGGCGGTAGTTGCAACAATAAACACAGTACAAGCAACACCACACCTTAGAAGATCTCCCCATTGGAAACTGAACTGCACACTTTTACAAAATCAGGACTATGTAGATTGCATAACAAAACTGATCCTCACATACACAAGCGATATACCGGAGGGTAAAGCGCGAGAACTCTGGGAAACACTTAAACAAACTATACGAGAGAGAACACAAACACTAGCAGCAGTAATACACAAGCAAAAACTACAACAAGAAAAAGTATTGGAAAATGCAATTAAGCTCTTACTACAGACAGACAAAAACTCACCACACATCATAGCATTACAGGAAGAATTAGATCTCCACAGACATCATCGATTTCAGGGGGCTTTACTGCGAACAAAGTTACAAACTATAACACAAGAGATACCGAGTAAACAATACCTAGCTTTAGAACAAAACATACAGCGCAGCAGACAAATAGGCCAGATAATTGACAGGGAAGGAAATATACAAGTCGAGCCACAACAAATAGCCATAGCCTTTGAAGATTATTACAGGAACCTTTATACAGAGGAAAACACACAGGCGCACGTGCAAGAACACTTTATGAAATTCACAAAAGAACTCACAGAGGAACAGAAACTAACACTAGATACTGAATTAACACTAACAGATATAACACAAGCGGTTCATGGAATGCAGAAGGGCAAATCGCCTGGCCCTGACGGTATTACTGCTGAATTCTATCAGTTTTTCTTTCCTCTTCTAGGTCCCCTTTTACTAGCAGTATTCTCTGAATCTTTCCACAAACATGAACTCCCATCCAGTTTCAACACGTCTTACATCACTCTTATTCCGAAGGAGAACACTGACAAGACACTTTTAAAGAGTTACAGACCTATCTCGCTTTTAAACGTAGACTACAAGATTTTAACAAAGACTTTGACGAATAAATTGAAACCAGTAATGGCATCTCTCATTCATGAAGACCAGCAATGTAGTGTGCAACACCGGAATATCCAGCAACACACACACTTCATAAGGGACATCATCAACTACACACATCTGAAAAACTGTCAGTCCTCAATTCTCTCTTTAGATCAAGAAAAAGCATTCGACAGAATATCTCACTCATACCTCCACAAAACTCTCTCACACTGCAACGTGGGAAATTATTTTCGGACATGGGTCAAAATTTTATATTTGAAACCGGAAAGTCGGATTCTATTAAACCATACCCTAACCAATTCTTTCAGGTTGACTAGGTCAGTGAGACAGGGATGTCCCTTGTCCCCATTACTGTACGTTGTCGCTCTAGAGCCACTTCTAGAAAAGATACGACAGGACGACAATGTCAGGGGTACGTTCATACCAGGGAAGGGTGAACAAAAGCTGCGTGCTTATGCGGACGATACCATTTTCTTTCCGACCACTGAAAAATCTGTACGGATCATTTTGGAGACGTTCTCGTTTTTCGGCAAAGGGAGTGGGGCAAAATTAAACGTCCAAAAATCTACTATAATGGGCTTAGGCAAATGGAAAAATAAGGCGGATTTTCCATTTGACTTAACATCAAACAATCTTATAAAAGTGTACGGAATCGTCTTCCCATGTCAACCAAATCAGACACACAAAGACACTTGGCAAAATCTAGAGAAGAAAATAACAGATATGTTACAGAGATACAAATACAAAACAACTACCATATTTGGTAGAAGTACCATTGTTAATACATATATAATTCCAAAAATACTATATCTGTGCACAGTGCTAGATCCCCCACGTCAAACTGTCACAAACATAAACAAAGAGATTAGACGCTTTGTGTTTGGCAGCACCATCTACAGTATCAAACATACTACACTCATGCAAGACAAAAAAGATGGAGGTATCGCCCTCCAAGACATAACAACCAAAATACAATCACTTAGGATCAAACACGTAGGTGAAATCCTACAACACCCAGAAAAACACCATTTAGCACACTATTACATTGGAATTAGGCTATCTTCTTTAAAACCTATTAGGAATACATCCTCACATTATTTTGGCACTCTCCCAACGTTCTACAAAACATGTATTTCAGCCATTAAAGGACATGAAAAATTACTACACAAGAAAACACATACAATCTACAGGCATTTAGTTAAATTACAAGCAACTCCGGTACATCTCAGAATTAAAAGAGGACATAGATATTTCATAAAAGATTATACCGAAATTTTCTCTAATATTCACAACAAGCAGATTACTCCAAAAGCAAGGGAAATTACATATAGGCTTGTTTACAGCATGACCCCAACAACAGAGAGAACAGCAAAAATAACTAAACAAATACTACAGTGTCAGCTTTGTAGACGGAACGTCCAAGAATCAGAAGAGCACATCTATTACGAATGCAACACAATCATGCCAACAAGAAATCTCCTACAAAACATCCTAAACACTCATTTGAAACAAAGAACAGATGTTTACAAAGCAATCATGATAAATTCCATTCCTTACTCCACAAAAGACACCCACACAAAGCTACTTGTTCTATTGGCAGAGTACAGAAATCTTATATGGACATTAAGAAACAAAGCACTATACAATTACAGAACAATCAACAAAGAAATTGTCCAACAACTTTATCAACAAAAAGTCGCAAACATTCTAATCCTAGCCCCACAAGCGCAAATCTCGTAAAATATTTGGCTGAAGACAGCACATATTACAGAAGAAGCAAATAACTTGTTTTAAATAAAGGATACTACAACTGTAAATGTATTTATTGATGGTATTAATAATCTTACAATTATACTATTATTATTATTATTATTATTAA
Organism: Cepaea nemoralis; assembly: GCA_014155875.1. Classification (NCBI taxonomy): domain Eukaryota; kingdom Metazoa; phylum Mollusca; class Gastropoda; order Stylommatophora; family Helicidae; genus Cepaea; species Cepaea nemoralis. Next base: position 23,419 of record JACEFZ010016142.1, read on the forward strand.
TACTATTATTATTAGTACTGCTATTATTATTATTAATTTTCCCATTATTATATTTGAATGTTCAACATGAAATATATTGTGGATGGGTGTCTGTGCCGTTGGCAGCAACATATGTATGCGTCTGTGTGTGGATGCAGGTGTGTGTGCGTGTGTGGTGCATGAATTTGCACGCGCATGTGTACGAGTGTGTGTGCGCGCGCACACGCGCGTGCGTGTGTGCGTGTAGCAGTCTTTAAACCAAGTCGGTATCTTAAGTATTAAAATGATGTTATACGGTAATGATATGTTTCAAAAGAAAAATATGCACCACCATGTATAAACAAATTCGATGAGCCCTTTAAGTACCCAGTAAGCTAAGTTGGCTTTTAGTGGCCAGGTTTTAAGTCCTTCCCATTGTATATAAAACCCAGACACTATCACAATTTTGGACCAATTATCTCCCTGGGGACAGACCATGGACCCTAATTGCTAGTAGTAAATCCCTGATTCTTGTCCCCCAAACAAAAGACATCATGGACTAGAGCGTCACCCTGAAATTTGTCATCAGGCAACAACACCAACGGCCTTCGCCTCGGGAGCTTAGTGACCCAGAAATTACAAGGAAGCCACATTTTAATGGAAATGATAGTTTAAAGTTTATTGTCCAAGCGCGGGGCATTTAAATGTACTGCGGTCTCCAGAAAGCATGAGATTGTGTGTGCGTGTGTGTTTGTGTGTATGTGAGAGAAAGAGAGAGAGAGAGAGAGAGAGAGAGAGAGAGAGAGAGAGAGAGAGAGAGAGAGAGAGAGAGAGAGAGAGGAGAGGGAGAGATGGACAGGTGTTTCATGCATTTCGCTTGCGGAAGTGGAAGTGAAGCATATGCAAGGAATGTGTATCTACATGCACTATGCCACAAATGTCATATTAACATAACTGTATATATGTATGTATATGTTTTATTCACAATGTCACACTTAACACTAACAAACGGCAACGCTCTGTAATATACACAAACAAAAGAAACACACACTACAACTTGTAAATACACATTGCTTTTTATGAAATAAAAGTTGTAAAAAAAAAAAAAAAAAAAAAAAAAATTCCTTTTTATTTATAAGGCATATTTATATATGCCGAGAGAAAGTCAAATGTTCCTATATACTTATCATTTCAGCGTCTATTTTGTTTGTTTGTTGGTTTGTTTGTTTGTTTGTTTGTTTGTTTTTAAGTTATGTCTCTTTATTTCACTTCATCGATTGTTCGTCTTTTTCTGTATTAGTATTATGATTATATATATGCAAAGAATACCATGGACAGCCAGAAAGACCAATGGCAAGTCCTTCAAGAAACAAATGAAGATCGTAAATTGAGTAGAGAAATTAGACGTAGACAGTCAAAATTTTTTGGGCATGTTATGAGAAGAAATGGATTGGAGAATTTGGTGACAACTGGTAAGATCGAGGGGAACAGACCAACGGGAAGACCTAGAAGCAAGTACCTGGATGGCTTGGCCTTGTGGCATGGTCAAGACAGAAACACGGAGCTGATCCACGACTCTGGTGGTCGAGTGAGATGGCAGAACATGACCGCCCACGCTTACCGGCATGGCACATGATGGATGGATTATGATTATTGGTAACACAATGAAAGAAATTAAACGACGACTATCAATTGCTCTTCAAAGACTAATACAAATACAACTGAATAAATTATGGAATGGGACAGACAGAACTACAAAAATTAGATTTTTAAGATCATGCATCTTTCCCATAGCAACATACGCCTGTGAGACCTGGACACTTACTAAACAAGTTGAACAGCGCATAAATACCTTTGAATATAAATGTTATAGACGAGTTCTAAGAATATATTGGGTAAAGGAAAGAACAAATGCATCCATACTTCAAGAGCTGAATATTGAAGAAGGCTCGGTACTAAAAACGATAAAACAAAGAAAATTGAAATATTTTGGTCAATTGAAACGTCACGAAAGTTTGGAGACAACAATAATGGAGGGGTATATGCCTGGGAAGAGAGGAAGAGGAAGGCCAAAGAGAAGATAGGTGCAGGATGTGGCGGATGATCTCCAGATGGGTGTATCGGACGCGGGACATCTTGCTTATGATCGAGAGGTTTTCAGGAAGGTTATTATGGGAGCGACGTTCTGCAAAGGACATGCTACTGAATGAATGAATTTCCCTTCACCGGTTGTAGGTTTTCATTTATTTCGTTTGCTCTATTTAAAACAATGTTTTCTTGTTGTGAATGTGAATAGTAAAGATAAACAATAACAATGCTAGCCACTACACCACAACGGTCTCCCAGTTGCCATCTGCTCACGCATTAATCTAGAGCAGCACTGGTAAAAACATAAAGGGAAATAATGATGGAAATGTTATAAGGGCAATAATACAAACAAAAATTATTTTTAAAATATATATAAGAGTATTATTTTATTACTTTAGAAACGGCTTATATTTTTCTTGTTATTCTAATAACCATATTTTATGTATCTACAGGATTGAAAAGTTTAGCAGATATTATGTTTCTAAAAAGTATGCCTACAAATAACTTTATACTATAAATAATTTTTAAAGAATTTTTTTTAGAATAAATGTTACTCGTGTCTTGCGTTAGATGTTATCACAATCAGTAGTTTGCAAGTGCTAACGCACTTCTTTCTGAACGAAAATTCCTTTTTTTGTAAGGCATATTGATATATGCCAAGAGAACATCAAATGTTTGTATATACTTATCATTTCAGCGTCTATTTTGTTTGTTTGTTTGTTTGTTTATTTTTAAGTGTACGGAATCGTCTTCCCATGTCAACCAAATCAGACACACAAAGACACTTGGCAAAATCTAGAGGAGAAAATAACAGATATGTTACAGAGATACAAATACAAAACAACTACCATATTTGGTAGAAGTACCATTGTTAATACATATATAATTCCAAAAAGTACTATATCTGTGCACAGTCCTAGATCCCCCACGTCAAACTGTCACAAACATAAACAAAGAGATTAGACGCTTTGTGTTTGGCAGCACCATCTACAGTATCAAACATACTACACTCATGCAAGACAAAAAAGATGGAGGTATCGCCCTCCAAGACATAACAACCAAAATACAAGCACTTAGGATCAAACACGTAGGTGAAATCCTACAACACCCAGAAAAACACCCTTTAGCACACTATTACATTGGAATTAGGCTATCTTCTTTAAAACCTATTAGGAATACATCCTCACATTATTTTGGCACTCTCCCAACGTTCTACAAAACATGTATTTCAGCCATTAAAGGACATGAAAAATTACTACACAAGAAAACACATACAATCTACAGGCATTTAGTTAAATTACAAGCAACTCCGGTACATCTCAGAATTAAAAGAGGACATAGATATTTCATAAAAGATTATACCGAAATTTTCTCTAATATTCACAACAAGCAGATTACTCCAAAAGCAAGGGAAATTACATATAGGCTTGTTTACAGCATGACCCCAACAACAGAGAGAACAGCAAAAATAACTAAACAAATACTACAGTGTCAGCTTTGTAGACGGAACGTCCAAGAATCAGAAGAGCACAACTATTACGAATGCAACACAATCATGCCAACAAGAAATCTCCTACAAAACATCCTAAACACTCATTTGAAACAAAGAACAGATGTTTACAAAGCAATCATGATAAATTCCATTCCTTACTCCACACAAGACACCCACACAAAGCTACTTGTTCTATTGGCAGAGTACAGAAATCTTATATGGACATTAAGAAACAAAGCACCGGACAATTACAGACCAATCAACAAAGAAATTGTCCAACAACTTTACCAACAAAAAGTCGCAAACATTCTAATCCTAGCCCCACAAGCGCAAATCTCGTAAAATATTTGGCTGAAGACAGCACATATTACAGAAGAAGCAAATAACTTGTTTTAAATAAAGAATACTACAACTGTAACTGTATTTATTGATGGTATTAATAATCCTACAATTATACTATTATTATTATTATTATTAATACTATTATTATTATTACTGCTATTATTATTATTAATTTTCCCATTTTTATATTTGAATGTGCAACATGAAATATATTGTGGATGGGTGTATGTGCCGTTGGCAGCAACATATGTATGCGTCTGTGTGTGGATGCAGGTGTGTGTGCGTGTGTGGTGCATGAATTTGCACGCGCATGTGTACGACTGTGTGTGCGCGCGCACGTGTGACGGCCTTCGCCTCGGGGCTTAGTGACCCAGAAATTACAAGGAAGCCACATTTTAATGGAAATGATAGTTTAAAGTTTATTGTCCAAGCGCGGGGCATTTAAATGTACTGCGGTCTCCAGAAAGCATGAGATTGTGTGTGCGTGTGTGTTTGTGTGTATGTGAGAGAAAGAGAGAGAGAGAGAGAGAGAGAGAGAGAGAGAGAGAGAGAGAGAGAGAGAGAGAGAGAGAGAGAGAGAGAGGAGAGATGGTACAGGTGTTTCATGCATTTCCGCTTGCGGAAGTGGAAGTGTAAGCATATGCAAGGAATGTGTATCTACATGCACTATGCCACAAATGTCATATTAACATAACTGTATATATGTATATGTTTTATTCACAATGTCACACTTAACACTAACAAACGGCAACGCTATGTAATATACACAAACAAAAGAAACACACACTACAACTTGTAAATACACATTGCTTTGTATGAAATAAAAGTTGAAAAAAAAAAAAAAATGAACGAAAATTCCTTTTTTTGTAAGGCATATTGATATATGCCAAGAGAACATCAAATGTTTGTATATACTTATCATTTCAGCGTCTATTTTGTTTGTTTGTTTGTTTATTTATTTTTAAGTTATGTCTCTTTATTTCACTTCATCGATTGTTCGTCGTTTTCTGTATTAGTATTATGATTACAGAATACAGAATAGCGAGAAGACATGTGAGTAGAATAGTAAAGAGGGAAAAACAAAACGACTGGGAAGAGTATGGAGAAACCCTAAATAAAAACTACAAGGAGGCAACCAGAAACTTCTACAAAAAGATAAGTGCAATGCGAACCAGAGGAGAACCCTTTGACCCAACTGAAATAATTAACAGCGAAAATGGAGAACCAATAAGTGAACAAAAACAGATCCTAATAAGATGGAAGCAGTATTTCGAACAACTTCTCAACATCCCATCAGATGTCACAGGAATTCAAGAGACCTACACAGATGCCACCGAGGAACTAGGACCAGACATACTAAAAGAAGAAATTATAGAAGCCATCAGATTAGCCCCATTAAACAAATCACCAGGACAGGATGAAATACCAAATGAACTAATTAAAGCAGCAAGGGAAGTAGGAACAGCTTGGCTACATAGACTATTCAACCATGTTTGGGTAGAACAACAGACACCACGAGACTGGGGAAACGCAATAATTATCCCAATTTGGAAAAACAAAGGCAGCAAAAGAGATTGCACACAATACAGAGGCATTTCACTGTTGAGTCATACTGGGAAAATATTTTGCAAAATTCTTGAAAAAAGATTACGAACTACTTTAGAACCCCAGCTAAGCGAAACGCAGCTTGGATTTAGGAAAAACAAAGGATGCACAGACGCCATTTTTGCTCTTAGACATTCCATTGGCACCTTGCCGTCTTGACAGACGATAGTTTGTGCTTTAAAAAGGCATAATAACTTTTAACTATGGCGGTAGCGAGTGTGACTGATAAGGCCAATTTGCGCTGTAAATGTCCGTTCACAGTGGGTGCATGTGAACACGTGGTCATTGATATTTGCCCTCCATGCAACACGTTCAGCGGCGACTTGCTCCCAATGTGCATTATCAATGCCTGTATCAATCATGTCCCGCTTACACACATCTTTGTATCGTAGTAGAGGCCGACCCTGAGATCTCTTACCCATCTGTAATTCACCAAAAAAGATATCCTTTGGTATTCTACCATCATCCATCCTCCTAAGATGTCCTATCCATCTAAGTCTACGAAGACTGAGCATGGAATAAACTGTCACACAACCTGATCTTTCCAATACTTCAGTATTTGTGATTTTGTCTTGCCACTTAATACCAAGAATTCTTCGCAAACACCGCATATGAAAGCTGTTTAAATTGTTCTCTTGGTGTGAGTAAGTTGTCTCTCCATAGCACAAAGCCTGGGCTAAAATATAGAGATCATGTGTTTCCCATGCAGCATGATCCCTCTCTCGGCCCGCCTAGTTCACTCCAGAGGAAAGGTAACACCCCTACATCTGGAACAAGACAAGCTGCAGAAGTTGCCGGATCAGCAAAGCAATGCTCTAACTGTCCGCCTGTCGGAGCTTCGATCCTAGACCAGTCGCCAACCAAGGCTTAGGGCCTGGTCTGCCCTGCCATGACAATTTTGTCTTTAGCTTGCATTTCCTCGCACCAGGGTAAGGCTTGTACCCTCCCAATTGCGCCGTTGGCACAATGTGGGGTGTCGGGTTTGGTAAGCGCCGCCCAACGTTCGGCGCTAACAGAGACCAGGTAGTACCGTCTACTGTTATACGGTAGCTCAGTCATATCTGACTAAGACCTGACTGACTGACTGCTCTTAGACAACTTATAGAAAAATCAATTGAATTCAATGAAACACTCTACTTAGCCTTTGTCGACCAAGAAAAGGCATTTGATAGGGTAGATAGAAACAAGCTGTGGGAAATCCTTTACATTAGCCGACATAACACATGCACTCAATCAAATGCAAAAAGACAAAACACCAGGACCAGATGGACTCACAGTAGAATTCTACCAACACTTCTTTCCTATCCTAGGCAATTTCCTTCTAAAAGTCTACCAAGAAGCTTTTCATAAACAAGAACTCCCAAACACTTGCAACATGTCATATATAACTCTCATACCTAAAGACAACACAGACAAAACACAGCTGAAAAACTATAGACCCATCTCCTTATTAAACACAGACTACAAAATTCTAGCAAAATCACTTGCAAACAAAATTAAAAACTTCATGCCATCACTCATCCACCCAGACCAACAGTGCAGTATTCAACACAGAAACATACACAACATACACACTTCATTAGGGATTTCATTACATACACCCACCAGAAAACTGTCAATCCTCTCTCTTATCTTTAGACCAGGAGAAGGTCTTTGACAGAATCTCACACTCATACTTACACAAAACACTAGCACACTGCAACATAGGACAGTACTATAGACAGTGGATAGAAATATTGTATAAATATCCTGAAAGTAAGGTACTGGTGAATCATTCACTTACTGGCAGTTTCAGAATCAATAGATCTGTCAGACAAGGGTGTCCACTATCACCAGTCCTATATGTACTCACACTAGAACCACTCTTAGAAGCAATTAGACAGGACACTAACATTAAAGGTACATTTATACAAGGGTCTGGAGAGCGGAAACTAATTGCTTATGTAGATGACACCGCATTCTTCCCTACAACCAACACTTCCATAACGAACATACTTCACACCTTCAGACAGTTTGGTGAAGGAAGTGGGGCCAAAATAAACATACAGAAGTCTAAAATAATGGGTCTGGGGAAGTGGAAGAATAAAGCAGATTTCCCCCCGATCTAACAGTCACAGATAACATGAAGATTTATGGGATCACTTTTCCATCCAATCCCAGAAAAACACACACAGGAACATGGCAATCACTGACAAAACAAATTATAGACATACTAAATAGGTTCAAATACAAGACATCAACAATTTTTATACGAAGCACTATTGTAAACACCTTCATCTTTCCTAAAATACTATATTTAGCCACAGTGTTAGACCCACCAAAACAAACAATCACAGACATAAACAAACACATCAGAAAATTCATCTTTAAAAACACAATCCACAGTATAAAGCACAAGACTTTAATACAAGAGACGACTAGAGGGGGAATTTCACTACAGGACCTTAACACAAAAATACAAGCATTAAGAATCAACCACATAGGACGCATCATCAATCATCCAGATCAACACTCGCTAGCATTATACTATATTGCAATTAGATTACACAGAAGTAAGAAAATAGACAAAACAACACCGCACTATTACGGCACACTACCGCACTTCTACAGAACATGTATGCAAGCAATTCAAGGTAATGAACACTTAATACAACAGACAACCAATCAGATATACACATATTTAGTACAACAACAAGCCCCACCACTACACCTGAGAATCAAAAGAGGATACAAATATCACATGAAAGACTACAGTTGCACCTTCACTAACTTACACAACAAACATATCACATCAAAATCCAAAGAAATAACATACAGGCTAATTTATAATATGACCCCGACAACTGAGAGAGCCGCACAAACATCCAAGCAAATAGCCCCATGCAAATTATGTAGACAAAATATTCAGGAAACAGAGGATCATCTCTTCTATGAATGCCCAGCAATCACAGCCACTAAGATTGCACAGCAACAATTAATAGAAACACACACAAACAAGAAAACTGACGCTTATAAGGCCATTTTTTAAAATGCAATACCCACAGCCACAAAATACAAACACACTAAACTTCTTGTTGCACTGGCGGAGTATAGAAACGTAATATGGTCGAGTAGAAACTCGGCCACACACAATCACCAAACAATACAACCACACATACTAGCAAAGATTTTTCAACAAAAAATCGCCTAGCTATTCGCAGATTAATAAACAAGAGCCAACCCCATCAAGTTTCACACTACATAACATACATGTTCAAACACACACTCTCACAGTATATTTCTATACTCCGCATGTGTACCACTAAGCCCAAGCATTGAGGAATAAAGCGCCAAATAACTGAATAAATGTCCCTTCTTTGTTACTGAGTCCTGGAGCCCAACCTAGACAGAACAATGGGACGGTGGCCTTTGTGAGTCAGTGGTCTTGTCGACCGAAGTTTGACCTCGGTCTGAACAGCTCTCTCTCTCTCTCTCTCTCTCTCTCTCTCTCTCTCTCTCTCTCTCTCTCTCTCTCTCTCTCTCTCTCTTTCTTCCCCCCCCCCCCACCCCAAACATGAATGACTATACGCTGTATTCGCAATGTAAAAGCCTGTTTTTGTACATAATAAATGGGATATTTATGTATACGCTGAATTCGCAAATGGACAACTTAACAAATTCCAATCTGTTTATCGCGCGCTCTCTCTTTATCCCTCCCCCTCCTCTCCCCCTCCCCAGCTCCCTCTCTCTCCCTCCCTGCGTGTTGACCGCGTTCCTGGTCTCAACCCACCCCACCACAAGCAAATCCTGGGCACTCGCGATTAAGTCGAGGGCTGTCATTCAGCAATAATATTGAATCCACTTACAGGAAACTAAGCTTGCATGAGACTGCCTGCAGTGTAAAACGTGGGGCGGCTTTTGCCGTTTCGACCTTGACACCAACATTTCCTTTAATGTATATATTGTCGGTGTGGAAGAGAACGCGTGATGTGTGTTGAAGGTTTATAAGCGTGTGAGAATGATGGGTTTAGAATGAACGAGGGGAAGGAACCACATCATAGTCGTTGTTGTCTCCGTCATTATCATCACCATTATCATCACCATTACCATCACCATTATCATCATCATTATCATCACCATTATCATCACTATTACCACCAATCACGTTAGAATGGGATGACTGAAAGCGTACGTCATTATCATAACTGTATATGTATGTTTTTGTTTCATTAACGCATATGACATAACACTAACAAACGGAACGCTCTGTAATATACACAAACAAACAAACACGCATTGCACCTTGTAAATATACATTGCTTTGTATAAAATAAACGTATTAAAAAAAAAATTTAAAAAAAAATAAAATTAACAAAAAAAAAAAAAAAAAAAAAAAAAAAATTATCTCAGAATGACAACACTGTCAAATAAAAAAAAATTCCTTTTTTTGTAAGGCATATTGATATATGCCAAGAGAAAATCAAATGTTTGTATATACTTATCATTTCAGCGTCTATTTTGTTTGTTTGTTTGTTTATTTATTTTTAAGTTATGTCTCTTTATTTCACTTCATCGATTGTTCGTCGTTTTCTGTATTAGTATTATGATTACAGAATACAGAATAGCGAGAAGACATGTGAGTAGAATAGTAAAGAGGGAAAAACAAAAAGACTGGGAAGAGTATGGAGAAACCCTAAATAAAAATTACAAGGAGGCAACCAGAAACTTCTACAAAAAGATAAGTGCAATGCGAACCACAGGAGAACCCTTTGACCCAACTGAAATAATTAACAGCGAAAATGGAGAACCAATAAGTGAACAAAACAGATCCTAATAAGATGGAAGCAGTATTTCGAACAACTTCTCAACATCCCATCAGATGTCACAGGAATTCAAGAGACCTACACAGATGTCACCGAGGAACTAGGACCAGACATACTAAAAGAAGAAATTATAGAAGCCATCAGATTAGCCCCATTAAACAAATCACCAGGACAGGATGAAATACCAAATGAACTAATTAAAGCAGCAAGGGAAGTAGGAACAGCTTGGCTACATAGACTATTCAACCATGTTTGGGTAGAACAACAGACACCACGAGACTGGGGAAACGCAATAATTATCCCAATTTGGAAAAACAAAGGCAGCAAAAGAGATTGCACACAATACAGAGGCATTTCACTGTTGAGTCATACTGGGAAAATATTTTGCAAAAGTTTTGAAAAAAGATTACGAACTACTTTAGAACCCCAGCTAAGCGAAACGCAGCTTGGATTTAGGAAAAACAAAGGATGCACAGACGCCACTTTTGCTCTTAGACAACTTATAGAAAAATCAATTGAATTCAATGAAACACTCTACTTAGCCTTTGTCGACCAAGAAAAGGCATTTGATAGCGTAGATAGAAACAAGCTGTGGGAAATCCTTAAACAATATGGAGTGAGTACACATCTAACAAACCTATGTAGAAGTTTATACAACAACAGTGAATGCATAGTGAGAGCAACTGGAGAACACTCAGAACCCTTCACCATAAGATCTGGAGTACGACAAGGTTGTATCCTGCCCCCTCTCTTGTTCATAACATATATAGAAAACATATGACGAGAAACCAGCCAAGCAGAGACAGCAAGAATACCGCATGACGAGAACACAGAAGAAGAACCATCTGCAAATCTAACCATTAGAGAACTCCTGTTTGCGGACGACCAAGCACTATTAGCAAAATCAGAAGCTGAATTACAAGACCACATGAATAGTCTAAACGAAATGTGTAGGGAACATAACATGAAAATTAGCACAAGCAAAACAGAGGTAATGACTATAACTAAAGAAGAACAAACAGCAACAATTCACCTAAATGAACATCCCTTGAAACAAGTGACATAAGCCTGGGTCATTGACATTGAGTTGAGTGACCGGGCACGAGAAATAATGGAGATGAAAGTGGGAGACAGTAAGGTGAGTGACCTGGCTACGAGGAAAACAATCAACCCTCAGAAATAATGGGGCGGATATGAGTGGAAGGCCCCAGGGGGGATGGGTCGAAAGACAGTTGTGTGTTGTGTGAAGTCAGGAGACTGGAAAGTGAGTGAGAGAAGAGACTGACTGCGGGGCAGGTCGTTTCGGGAGTGGAGTTTGAGATACCGAGGTAGTCGGTAGTCCACGGACAACGGGGTTGTGTTATGCTCCGAGTTGTGAAGACAGGCCTGAACCAGAGTGGGTTGCATAGTTGAGCAGTGGCTCCAACCCAATGTGTGGGTTGTATTGTGGGAGATCCAGCCGTGGATAGTAGCTGGATTACCTGTCTTGTGCATGTGATGAGAAGCAGGCCGTGAGAAGGCATTGAGGTGTGCTGGTTAAATTGTGAGGAGGATATTTATATTCTATGGATTACATTGTTTCTGGATGTATAATCATGTTCCGTTTGTCCGTCTTATTTCTGTAATAAAGGATTATGTGCGCCAACGGAATCTTGTTTAATGCCTGGTGAATATGCACTGCGGGGGTGAGTTGGATTAAGAGTCAGTTAGATATCTCCATTGACACACCATGAACATCGTTACCTAGACAACGACAATCACACGACAATATCAAGCAAAGATAATCAAGAACATTGATATTATCATCAAGAACGACGTGTGACATTCTGGAGTCTCTCCTGGCAAGAACGACGGGGATATATTGATTATCTGAAAGGCTACATGGGGTCAAGAGCATTGTAAACATTGTTGTCATTTTGAGATATCTGTGGGCTCTTCGCTGAGAGAGGAGTTATCTGTGACGTCGTTCCATCAATTGAAACAATACTGCGTCAAGAGGGTAATGTGAACTCTTTTTGTGTGTGCGCCACATAAACACAGACAGACAAAGTCTCAAGCTAGCAGACAGTTCAAGGGAAGTTCACGTCAAGTCCACTACAGGTGAATTGGAACCAACCATATCGCTGAAGCGAGAGGGGGTGATAAAGACACGCCATACCGACTAACCGGGAAGAGTCCATTACGGTGACAGGTAAATTTGATACCAGGCAGGAGTGCTGAAACTAGCAGACGCGGCGATGAAAGACCAGTGTTGAATCCAGAGTGGCGAGGGCAGCGTGTGTGTGTGTAGGACATCGCTGGCGGGGATAATGACAGGATTGAGAACCAAAGATATTTGACAAGTGTGTGTGTGCGAAGGCAAGCGCACTGTGTTGTTGCAAGTTGACTGGTCAAGATTTTTCGACGCAGTAAATAGGACGGGTGGGTACACCAGCGTCCAGGTACTGGGGAAGTACATGTTTGGAAAACAGAGAAAAATTGGCAGTCGCTGATTTGACGGACAGTTGACTGAAGGGGATAGTAACGGTACCCCTACCGCAGCCGGGTGGGGCTGTTAAGATTGTGTGCAAACTGTTTTTACGGAGGAATTTTCCACTGACAGTGATAAAGAGAAAGAAGGTTGACCTTAGGAGGCAAGGCTGTTTAACAGTAAGCAGTTACTGAGAAAATTTCCACGGAGTCAAAAGAGCAGCCGTGTCGGGGCTGAGAGGTTGAGTGGAAAGTGTTTTTTGAATGACGGAAAAGTGTCCGGTCATTTTACAGACAGTCAGTGTGGATTATTGTGACAAAGAAGACTGAGGTACTGACTTGAGGTGTCCGGCAAGGTCAAGGTTAGGGACAGTGGAAAGTTACTGGGAATTTCCACAGGAGATCGGGATAAACAAGGTTGTTTTGAAAGAAAGCCAGACTTGATGTTTCGTCTTTGTTCAAGCCTTTGTCATCATTATTCTGTTATGAGCAAACAGTCTTAACTTATCGTCATCGCAACCATTGTCGTATTTCTTTGCCAATAAGGATCTATATATCCAAATTTAAAGCGCTGAACATTGGCTGCCATTCTCCTTTTCTTTTTTTGGTGAATCTTGTCGGATAACGGAAATCCATAACATTAATGATACAGCGAAGCACCATCTCCGCAACGAAAGTAACAACATATCGAAAGAACACTTTGGATTATTACTGTGGTACCACCACGTACAGAGAAAGTACAATAACGTTACGGACTGTGTCGAGACAGAACAGTTTAGATATCACTATCATCTTCAACTTTTGTCGACAGTTGGAACTTGTGATCACCACGTGAATTCAGGAACCACTCAACAAATCAATCAGTCCTTTTGAAATCTAGTGTCGTAGACATTTCCAGCGGATTGCGAATAACTATTAAAACGAAAAAAAACTTTGGTGACTGAATAAAAGAACTTTTGGCGACGGATTAATAGGCCCATATTTGTCGGCCAACCAGTTACACATTATTATTTTTTATTGTTTTGCTCCCATCGTCATATTTATTGTTGTCGGGTGTTACGAAATTATTTGTATGTGGTCCAGTGTTTGTCAAGAGTAGGGGATTTTGTGTTGCTTCTCGAAGGCCGGGAGGCGGGGCGAAAATTTATTTTCTTACTGTGCACCATGTGTTTTCTGGGAAGTAAATCGTAAGGTCGGTTTGTTTGATTCTGCAGTGAAGCAGGGTGGTCCTAGATTATATACCGTGCCTTTTGGGTCTAACGTAAAATCTGTGTATATTTTCAGTATATATTCCTTTTCTTTCTCTCTTTCTTTTCGTTATATTTACATATGATATTTGTTGTGTTCGGATATATGTTTTATTGTGATCTTTCGTCATTTCTGCTGTCTAGTGGTCTTTGTCAGTTTAAATTTATATATTACGCGCACTGTGGATGTCCCTACACAAGCTTGTGGTTGTTACTGTGGTTTATTTCTGTGTCATCATCGTCTCCGTGTACTCAGCTTGTGAAGTCTAGCGTTGGATAGTCATCACTTAGTGTTATCATCCATTTGTTTGTATATGTATTTATATGTATGTTTAACAATATTTCCAGGGACTTCATGAACTTGTGGTCATAGATATATAGATATAAGGGAGTATAGGTGATACTTCCCCCCTCACTACCTAGTGCTTATAGAGTGACTGGGTGAGTACAGAGTGATATTGTAGCACTACGGATTTATGTACACAGGGAGTGCGGGTGTACTTAGGGAAGTGACACAAAGACTAACAGCAGAGTCTGTACATTTATAGTTGGCTGATTCACAGCAACGTGTCCACAAGTACAAGATGCCTACTTTAATGGATTATATTGAAGCAGGTGAAAGAATAGGCCTGAAAGGTAAAGAGTTACAGGAGTATGCAGAAGCGAAAGAACAAAAGCAGACGGAAAGAGAGGAGAGGCATAATGAACGCGAGGCAAAGCGTCTACAGGAAGAGAAAGAGACGCAAGTAAAACTAGCTGAAATGGAAAACAAGCGTCTACAGGAAGAGAAAGAGACACAAGTAAAACTAGCTGAAATGGAAAACAAGCGTCTACAGGAAGAGAAAGAGACACAAGTAAAACTAGCTGAAATGGAAAACAAGCGTCTACAGGAAGAGAAAGAGACACAAGTAAAACTAGCTGAAATGGAAAACAAACGTCTACAGGAAGTAAAGTTAGCTGAAATGGAAATTGAGAAAGAGAAGATCCAGTGCCAGATGCAAACTGAAATCGAGTTAAGAAAACTAGAAGTATCTTCGAAGGGTCAAAGTGAGGATAGCAGAAGACCTTCGCAGTCGTCACAGAGATTAAAACTGCCATACTTTACGGACCGAGACAACCTTGAAGCTTATCTTGACAGATATCAGGCATCAGCGAAAGTGTTAGGCATCCCCGAAGAACAGTATGCTATTAGACTAGGGGAGCTTCTTACGGGCAAGGCACTAGACACCATGTTCAATTTACCTGTAGAAGAAAGGAACAACTATACTATCTTACGTCAACGTTTGCTGACAAAGTTCCAACTAACTGAGCATGGATATAGGACAAAGTTTAGACAGTTAGGGCCAGAGACAAATCAAGATTTCACAGACTTTGTTAACACAGTAAAGAATACATTTAACAAATGGATGGAGCTCGCAGAAGTAGGGAAAGATTTTAATAAATTAGTAGATCTAATGTTAAGAGACAAGGTAGTATCTGCATGCAATTCTAATTTAGTGGCGTTCTTTGAGGAGCGTAAGCCAAAGGACATAGACACAATGTCTCAGTTAGGGCAAAACTACATGACTGCACATCCTAACGTATCTATTGGGAAACTAATGAGTGAGGAAATAGTCTGTGCAGCGTACACTAAACAGGACCAGAATCCAGTCGTCAGACCAAGGGCGAAAAGTGTGGATTCAGCACAGAAAGGTGAGCAGCAAGAACTTCAAGATAATGGTTTCCGAGGAAACAATGTTGGTAGAGTAGGACGGTACCCATATAGAAGAGGGAACTTCCAGAGACGTCCAAATTATGCCGGATGTTGGAATTGTGGGAGCTGGAGACACAAGGCAGCACAGTGTGATGCACAACCATCAGATGGACCAACGAACAACACTAAAAGGGAGATTACTTGTTTCAAATGTGGAAAGAATGGGCATATCAGCCATCAATGTAGGATGAGAGAAACAGAGCACTCAAATGCAGCGCAAGTAATTGAGACGCTGAACAATGAAGATTGTAGTGGGTGCAAACCTCTTTTTGAAAAAGATGGTCAGCCAGTCTTAATATGTGGTCATACAGTAAAAGCAGGATCAGCAGTGCATGAAGGAGGAAGTCTGAAGCTGCATCAGGGATTTGTTAATGATAGACCAGCGTTAACAATTAGGGATTCCGGATGTACGTCTATCGGAGTGAAGAGAAGTTTAATAGATCCCTCGGATTATACAGGGAAAAATATTAGATGCATAACATTCAACGGCACAGTAGAGTTCTACCCAATAGCCATAATAACAGTAAAAACAGCATATATCACTGGAAGAGTGACAGCGTGTGTTTTGGACTCACCAGTGGCTGATTTGATCATAGGAAATGTTATAGGAGTGAAAGATTGTACAGAAGAGGAAGTAGTGTATTGGGACCAAAAATATAGTGTAAGCAGTAATGAGGTAGTTACCACAAGAGAACCTAAATTAGAGAGTATAGCTGAGGTAGAAGAGGCACTTGAAGTAGACACAGGAACTCAGGACAAGGATAGTACAGCTGAGCAGGTGAGAATGGATCCCAAATATAGTGCTAGTGACTCCCAGAGACAAGATACTACTCTGAACAAATGTTCCCAAGGGTGTAGGAGAGTAGAACATAGGCAGTCAAAGAAAGGTAGATGGTGTTTCGAGAGGAAGAACAATGTTCTCACTCGCAGGTTTTCAGATAGTGGAACTGCACGTGGGCAAGGAGCAGTACCTTTAGCACATAGAGACCGATATACTAGAACAGCTCAGGATAAGTGCATGTGCAGGGCACATAGGCATAAGGCGTATGCAGCAGAAAGCAAGGTGCCAGATATATGGGCCAAGATTGAATAAAGAGTTCAGACTAAACAGAGACGCAAGTGTAACGGTGCAATATGCAGATAGAAAAGTTGAGTCAGGTCAAAAGAGTGTTCGCGACATTACTGACCCAGGGCTAGGGATAGCAAACAGATGTTGTAATTGTAGAGGTACCATGAGTCATGGGTACATGAAAGGTAGACACAGCATCGACAGGAATCAGAGGTGGGTTAATGCAAGAACAGAACCACCTGATATAGGGTCGGTACACAAATAGTATTGTGTGGTCGTGAAGTAGTAAGAGACCTGTGGGTACATGAGTATAATGCTTTCCTATGAGGTATTATTATTATGTGATGTATTAGTTCATGCATTGATACACAAGATAGAAAGATGGTTGTATTTATGTGTGATGAATATAGGAGTGTAATATGAGCATTTGATGTATTATGTAGTGTGGTAGCTAGAGTAAGGTGCAGCCATACTTAGGGCTACCCAGGCAATATGTCTGGGTCACATGTTTAGTAAGTTTTAGTCGCCCAATATTTGAAAACGAAGTTTTCTTTTAAGAGGGGGGTGATGACATAAGCCTGGGTCATTGACATTGAGTTGAGTGACCGGGCACGAGAAATAATGGAGATGAAAGTGGGAGACAGTAAGGTGAGTGACCTGGCTACGAGGAAAACAATCAACCCTCAGAAATAATGGGGCGGATATGAGTGGAAGGCCCCAGAGGGGATGGGTCGAAAGACAGTTGTGTGTTGTGTGAAGTCAGGAGACTGGAAAGTGAGTGAGAGAAGAGACTGACTGCGGGGCAGGTCGTTTCAGGAGTGGAGTTTGAGATACCGAGGTAGTCGGTAGTCCACGGACAACGGGGTTGTGTTATGCTCCGAGTTGTGAAGACAGGCCTGAACCAGAGTGGGTTGCATAGTTGAGCAGTGGCTCCAACCCAATGTGTGGGTTGTATTGTGGGAGATCCAGCCGTGGATAGTAGCTGGATTACCTGTCTTGTGCATGTGATGAGAAGCAGGCCGTGAGAAGGCATTGAGGTGTGCTGGTTAAATTGTGAGGAGGATATTTATATTCTATGGATTACATTGTTTCTGGATGTATAATCATGTTCCGTTTGTCCGTCTTATTTCTGTAATAAAGGATTATGTGCGCCAACGGAATCTTGTTTAATGCCTGGTGAATATGCACTGCGGGGGTGAGTTGGATTAAGAGTCAGTTAGATATCTCCATTGACACACCATGAACATCGTTACCTAGACAACGACAATCACACGACAATATCAAGCAAAGATAATCAAGAACATTGATATTATCATCAAGAACGACGTGTGACATTCTGGAGTCTCTCCTGGCAAGAACGACGGGGATATATTGATTATCTGAAAGGCTACATGGGGTCAAGAGCATTGTAAACATTGTTGTCATTTTGAGATATCTGTGGGCTCTTCGCTGAGAGAGGAGTTATCTGTGACGTCGTTCCATCAATTGAAACAATACTGCGTCAAGAGGGTAATGTGAACTCTTTTTGTGTGTGCGCCACATAAACACAGACAGACAAAGTCTCAAGCTAGCAGACAGTTCAAGGGAAGTTCACGTCAAGTCCACTACAGGTGAATTGGAACCAACCATATCGCTGAAGCGAGAGGGGGTGATAAAGACACGCCATACCGACTAACCAGGAAGAGTCCATTACGGTGACAGGTAAATTTGATACCAGACAGGAGTGCTGAAACTAGCAGACGCGGCGATGAAAGACCAGTGTTGAATCCAGAGTGGCGAGGGCAGCGTGTGTGTGTGTAGGACATCGCTGGCGGGGATAATGACAGGATTGAGAACCAAAGATATTTGACAAGTGTGTGTGTGCTGAAGGCAAGCGCACTGTGTTGTTGCAAGTTGACTGGTCAAGATTTTTCGACGCAGTAAATAGGACGGGTGGGTACACCAGCGTCCAGGTACTGGGGAAGTACATGTTTGGAAAACAGAGAAAAATTGGCAGTCGCTGATTTGACGGACAGTTGACTGAAGGGGATAGTAACGGTACCCCTACCGCAGCCGGGTGGGGCTGTTAAGATTGTGTGCAAACTGTTTTTACGGAGGAATTTTCCACTGACAGTGATAAAGAGAAAGAAGGTTGACCTTAGGAGGCAAGGCTGTTTAACAGTAAGCAGTTACTGAGAAAATTTCCACGGAGTCAAAAGAGCAGCCGTGTCGGGGCTGAGAGGTTGAGTGGAAAGTGTTTTTTGAATGACGGAAAAGTGTCCGGTCATTTTACAGACAGTCAGTGTGGATTATTGTGACAAAGAAGACTGAGGTACTGACTTGAGGTGTCCGGCAAGGTCAAGGTTAGGGACAGTGGAAAGTTACTGGGAATTTCCACAGGAGATCGGGATAAACAAGGTTGTTTTGAAAGAAAGCCAGACTTGATGTTTCGTCTTTGTTCAAGCCTTTGTCATCATTATTCTGTTATGAGCAAACAGTTTTAACTTATCGTCATCGCAACCATTGTCGTATTTCTTTGCCAATAAGGATCTATATATCCAAATTTAAAGCGCTGAACATTGGCTGCCATTCTCCTTTTCTTTTTTGGTGAATCTTGTCGGATAACGGAAATCCATAACATTAATGATACAGCGAAGCGCCATCTCCGCAACGAAAGTAACAACATATCGAAAGAACACTTTGGATTATTACTGTGGTACCACCACGTACAGAGAAAGTACAATAACGTTACGGACTGTGTCGAGACAGAACAGTTTAGATATCACTATCATCTTCAACTTTTGTCGACAGTTGGAACTTGTGATCACCACGTGAATTCAGGAACCACTCAACAAATCAATCAGTCCTTTTGAAATCTAGTGTCGTAGACATTTCCAGCGGATTGCGAATAACTATTAAAACGAACAAAAACTTTGGTGACTGAATAAAAAGAACTTTTGGCGACGGATTAATAGGCCCATATTTGTCGGCCAACCAGTTACACATTATTATTTTTTATTGTTTTGCTCCCATCGTCATATTTATTGTTGTCGGGTGTTACGCAATTATTTGTATGTGGTCCAGTGTTTGTCAAGAGTAGGGGATTTTGTGTTGCTTCTCGAAGGCCGGGAGGCGGGGCGAAAATTTATTTTCTTACTGTGCACCATGTGTTTTCTGGGAAGTAAATCGTAAGGTCGGTTTGTTTGATTCTGCAGTGAAGCAGGGTGGTCCTAGATTATATACCGTGCCTTTTGGGTCTAACGTAAAATCTGTGTATATTTTCAGTATATATTCCTTTTCTTTCTCTCTTTCTTTTCGTTATATTTACATATGATATTTGTTGTGTTCGGATATATGTTTTATTGTGATCTTTCGTCATTTCTGCTGTCTAGTGGTCTTTGTCAGTTTAAATTTATATATTACGCGCACTGTGGATGTCCCTTCACAAGCTTGTGGTTGTTACTGTGGTTTATTTCTGTGTCATCATCGTCTCCGTGTACTCAGCTTGTGAAGTCTAGCGTTGGATAGTCATCACTTAGTGTTATCATCCATTTGTTTGTATATGTATTTATATGTATGTTTAACAATATTTCCAGGGACTTCATGAACTTGTGGTCATAGATATATAGATATAAGGGAGTATAGGTGATACTTCCCCCCTCACTACCTAGTGCTTATAGAGTGACTGGGTGAGTACAGAGTGATATTGTAGCACTACGGATTTATGTACACAGGGAGTGCGGGTGTACTTAGGGAAGTGACACAAAGACTAACAGCAGAGTCTGTACATTTATAGTTGGCTGATTCACAGCAACGTGTCCACAAGTACAAGATGCCTACTTTAATGGATTATATTGAAGCAGGTGAAAGAATAGGCCTGAAAGGTAAAGAGTTACAGGAGTATGCAGAAGCGAAAGAACAAAAGCAGACGGAAAGAGAGGAGAGGCATAATGAACGCGAGGCAAAGCGTCTACAGGAAGAGAAAGAGACGCAAGTAAAACTAGCTGAAATGGAAAACAAGCGTCTACAGGAAGAGAAAGAGACACAAGTAAAACTAGCTGAAATGGAAAACAAGCGTCTACAGGAAGAGAAAGAGACACAAGTAAAACTAGCTGAAATGGAAAACAAGCGTCTACAGGAAGAGAAAGAGACACAAGTAAAACTAGCTGAAATGGAAAACAAACGTCTACAGGAAGTAAAGTTAGCTGAAATGGAAATTGAGAAAGAGAAGATCAAGTGCCAGATGCAAACTGAAATCGAGTTAAGAAAACTAGAAGTATCTTCGAAGGGTCAAAGTGAGGATAGCAGAAGACCTTCGCAGTCGTCACAGAGATTAAAACTGCCATACTTTACGGACCGAGACAACCTTGAAGCTTATCTTGACAGATATCAGGCATCAGCGAAAGTGTTAGGCATCCCCGAAGAACAGTATGCTATTAGACTAGGGGAGCTTCTTACGGGCAAGGCACTAGACACCATGTTCAATTTACCTGTAGAAGAAAGGAACAACTATACTATCTTACGTCAACGTTTGCTGACAAAGTTCCAACTAACTGAGCATGGATATAGGACAAAGTTTAGACAGTTAGGGCCAGAGACAAATCAAGATTTCACAGACTTTGTTAACACAGTAAAGAATACATTTAACAAATGGATGGAGCTCGCAGAAGTAGGGAAAGATTTTAATAAATTAGTAGATCTAATGTTAAGAGACAAGGTAGTATCTGCATGCAATTCTAATTTAGTGGCGTTCTTTGAGGAACGGAAGCCAAAGGACATAGACACAATGTCTCAGTTAGGACAAAACTACATGACTGCACATCCTAACGTATCTATTGGGAAACTAATGAGTGAGGAAATAGTCTGTGCAGCGTACACTAAACAGGACCAGAATCCAGTCATCAGACCAAGGGCGAAAAGTGTGGATTCAGCACAGAAAGGTGAGCAGCAAGAACTTCAAGATAATGGTTTCCGAGGAAACAATGTTGGTAGAGTAGGACGGTACCCATATAGAAGAGGGAACTTCCAGAGACGTCCAAATTATGCCGGATGTTGGAATTGTGGGAGCTGGAGACACAAGGCAGCAGAGTGTGATGCACAACCATCAGATGGACCAACGAACAACACTAAAAGGGAGATTACTTGTTTCAAATGTGGAAAGAATGGGCATATCAGCCATCAATGTAGGATGAGAGAAACAGAGCACTCAAATGCAGCGCAAGTAATTGAGACGCTGAACAATGAAGATTGTAGTGGGTGCAAACCTCTTTTTGAAAAAGACAGTCAGCCAGTCCTAATATGTGGTCATACAGTAAAAGCAGGATCAGCAGTGCATGAAGGAGGAAGTCTGAAGCTGCATCAGGGATTTGTTAATGATAGACCAGCGTTAACAATTAGGGATTCCGGATGTACGTCTATCGGAGTGAGGAGAAGTTTAATAGATCCCTCGGATTATACAGGGAAAAAGATTAGATGCATAACATTCAACGGCACAGTAGAGTTCTACCCAGTAGCCATAATAACAGTAAAAACACCATATATCACTGGAAGAGTGACAGCGTGTGTTTTGGACTCACCAGTGGCTGATTTGATCATAGGAAATGTTATAGGAGTTAAAGATTGTACAGAAGAGGAAGTAGTTTATTGGGACCAAAAATATAGTGTAAGCAGTAATGAGGTAGTTACCACAAGAGAACCTAAATTAGAGAGTATAGCTGAGGTAGAAGAGGCACTTGAAGTAGACACAGGAACTCAGGACAAGGATAGTACAGCTGAGCAGATGAGAATGGATCCCAAATATAGTGCTAGTGACTCCCAGAGACAAGATACTACTCTGAACAAATGTTCCCAAGGGTGTAGGAGAGTAGAACATAGGCAGTCAAAGAAAGGTAGATGGTGCTTTCGAGAGGAAGAACAATGTTCTCACTCGCAGGTTTTCAGATAGCAGAACTGCACGTGGGCAAGGAGCAGTACCTTTAGCACATAGAGACCGATATACTAGAACAGCTCAGGATAGTGCATGTGCAGGGCACATAGGCATAAGGCGTATGCAGCAGAAAGCAAGGTGCCAGATATATGGGCCAAGATTGAATAAAGAGTTCAGACTAAACAGAGACTCAAGTGTAACGGTGCAATATGCAGATAGGAAAGTTGAGTCAGGTCAAAAGAGTGTTCGCGACATTACTGACCCAGGGCTAGGGATAGCAAACAGATGTTGTAATTGTAGAGGTACCATGAGTCATGGGTACATGAAAGGTAGACACAGCATCGACAGGAATCAGAGGTGGGTTAATGCAAGAACAGAACCACCTGATATAGGGTCGGTACACAAATAGTATTGTGTGGTCGTGAAGTAGTAAGAGACCTGTGGGTACATAAGTATAATGCTTTCCTATGATGTATTATTATTATGTGATGTATTAGTTCATGCATTGATACACAAGATAGAAGATGGTTGTATTTATGTGTGATGAATATAGGAGTGTAATATGAGCATTTGATGTATTATGTAGTGTGGTAGCTAGAGTAAGGTGCAGCCATACTTAGGGCTACCCAGGCTATATGTCTGGGTCACATGTTTAGTAAGTTTTAGTCTCCCAATATTTGAAAACGAAGTTTTCTTTTAAGAGGGGGGTGATGACATAAGCCTGGGTCATTGACATTGAGTTGAGTGACCGGGCACGAGAAATAATGGAGATGAAAGTGGGAGACAGTAAGGTGAGTGACCTGGCTACGAGAAAACAATCACCCTCAGAAATAATGGGGCGGATATGAGTGGAAAGGCCCCAGGGGGGATGGGTCGAAAGGACAGTTGTGTGTTGTGTGAAGTCAGGAGACTGAAAGGTCAGTGAGAGAAGAGACTGACTGCGGGTCAGGTCGTTTCAGAGAGTGAGTTTGAGATACCGAGGTAGTCGGTAGTCCACGGACAACGGGTTGTGTTATGCTCCGAGTTGTGAAGACAGGCCTGAACCAGAGTGGGTTGCTATAGTTGAGCAGTGGCTCCAACCCAATGTGTGGGTTGTATTGTGGGAGATCCAGCCGTGGATAGTAGCTGGATTACCTGTCTTGTGGATGTGAGATGAGAAGCAGGCCGTGAGAAGGCATTGATGTGTGCTGGTTAAATTGTGAGGAGGATATTTATATTCTATGGATTACATTGTTTCTGATGTATAATCATGTTCCGTTTGTCCGTCTTATTTCTGTAATAAAGGATTATGTGCGCCAACGGAATCTTGTTTAATGCCTGGTGAATATGCACTGCGGGGGTGAGTTGGATTAAGAGTCAGTTAGATATCTCCATTGACACACCATGAACATCGTTACCTAGACAACGACAATCACACGACAATATCAAGCAAAGATAATCAAGAACATTGATATTATCATCAAGAACGACGTGTGACATCTGGGGTCTCTCCTGGCAAGAACGACGGGGATATATTGATTATCTGAAAGGCTACATGGGGTCAAGAGCATTGTAAACATTGTTGTCATTTTGAGATATCTGTGGGCTCTTCGCTGAGAGAGGAGTTATCTGTGACGTCGTTCCATCAATTGAAACAATACTGCGTCAAGAGGGTAATGTGAACTCTTTTTGTGTGTGCGCCACATAAACACAGACAGACAAAGTCTCAAGCTAGCAGACAGTTCAAGGGAAGTTCACGTCAAGTCCACTACAGGTGAATTGGAACCAACCATATCGCTGAAGCGAGAGGGGGTGATAAAGACACGCCATACCGACTAACCAGGAAGAGTCCATTACGGTGACAGGTAAATTTGATACCAGACAGGAGTGCTGAAACTAGCAGACGCGGCGATGAAAGACCAGTGTTGAATCCAGAGTGGCGAGGGCAGCGTGTGTGTGTGTAGGACATCGCTGGCGGGGATAATGACAGGATTGAGAACCAAAGATATTTGACAAGTGTGTGTGTGCGAAGGCAAGCGCACTGTGTTGTTGCAAGTTGACTGGTCAAGATTTTTCGACGCAGTAAATAGGACGGGTGGGTACACCAGCGTCCAGGTACTGGGGAAGTACATGTTTGGAAAACAGAGAAAAATTGGCAGTCGCTGATTTGACGGACAGTTGACTGAAGGGGATAGTAACGGTACCCCTACCGCAGCCGGGTGGGGCTGTTAAGATTGTGTGCAAACTGTTTTTACGGAGGAATTTTCCACTGACAGTGATAAAGAGAAAGAAGGTTGACCTTAGGAGGCAAGGCTGTTTAACAGTAAGCAGTTACTGAGAAAATTTCCACGGAGTCAAAAGAGCAGCCGTGTCGGGGCTGAGAGGTTGAGTGGAAAGTGTTTTTTGAATGACGGAAAAGTGTCCGGTCATTTTACAGACAGTCAGTGTGGATTATTGTGACAAAGAAGACTGAGGTACTGACTTGAGGTGTCCGGCAAGGTCAAGGTTAGGGACAGTGGAAAGTTACTGGGAATTTCCACAGGAGATCGGGATAAACAAGGTTGTTTTGAAAGAAAGCCAGACTTGATGTTTCGTCTTTGTTCAAGCCTTTGTCATCATTATTCTGTTATGAGCAAACAGTTTTAACTTATCGTCATCGCAACCATTGTCGTATTTCTTTGCCAATAAGGATCTATATATCCAAATTTAAAGCGCTGAACATTGGCTGCCATTCTCCTTTTCTTTTTTGGTGAATCTTGTCGGATAACGGAAATCCATAACATTAATGATACAGCGAAGCACCATCTCCGCAACGAAAGTAACAACATATCGAAAGAACACTTTGGATTATTACTGTGGTACCACCACGTACAGAGAAAGTACAATAACGTTACGGACTGTGTCGAGACAGAACAGTTTGGATATCACTATCATCTTCAACTTTTGTCGACAGTTGGAACTTGTGATCACCACGTGAATTCAGGAACCACTCAACAAATCAATCAGTCGCTTTGAAATCTAGTGTCGTAGACATTTCCAGCGGATTGCGAATAACTATTAAAACGAACAAAAACTTTGGTGACTGAATAAAAAGAACTTTTGGCGACGGATTAATAGGCCCATATTTGTCGGCCAACCAGTTACACATTATTATTTTTTATTGTTTTGCTCCCATCGTCATATTTATTGTTGTCGGGTGTTACGCAATTATTTGTATGTGGTCCAGTGTTTGTCAAGAGTAGGGGATTTTGTGTTGCTTCTCGAAGGCCGGGAGGCGGGGCGAAAATTTATTTTCTTACTGTGCACCATATGTATTTCTGGGAAGTAAATCGTAAGGTCGGTTTGTTTGATTCTGCAGCGAAGCAGGGTGGTCCTAGATTATATACCGTGCCTTTTGGGTCTACTGTCAAATTCTGTGTATATTTTCATGCTATATATTCCTTTTCTTTCTCTCTTTCTTTTCGTTATATTTACATATGATATTTGCTGTGTTCGGATATATGTTATTATTGTGATCTTTCGTCATTTCTGCTATCTAGTGGTCTTTGTCAGTTTAATTATATATTACGCGCACTGTGGATGTCCCTACACAAGCTTGTGGTTGTTACTGTGGTTTATTTCTGTGTCATCATCGTCTCCGTGTACTCAGCTTGTGAAGTCTAGCGTTGGATAGTCATCACTTAGTGTTATCATCCATTTGTTTGTATATGTATTTATATGTATGTTTAACAATATTTCCAGGGACTTCATGAACTTGTGGTCATAGATATATAGATATAAGGGAGTATAGGTGATACTTCCCCCCCTCACTACCTAGTGCTTATAGAGTGACTGGGTGAGTACAGAGTGATATTGTAGCACTACGGATTTATGTACACAGGGAGTGCGGGTGTACTTAGGGAAGTGACACAAAGACTAACAGCAGAGTCTGTACATTTATAGTTGGCTGATTCACAGCAACGTGTCCACAAGTACAAGATGCCTACTTTAATGGATTATATTGAAGCAGGTGAAAGAATAGGCCTGAAAGGTAAAGAGTTACAGGAGTATGCAGAAGCGAAAGAACAAAAGCAGACGGAAAGAGAGGAGAGGCATAATGAACGCGAGGCAAAGCGTCTACAGGAAGAGAAAGAGACGCAAGTAAAACTAGCTGAAATGGAAAACAAGCGTCTACAGGAAGAGAAAGAGACACAAGTAAAACTAGCTGAAATGGAAAACAAGCGTCTACAGGAAGAGAAAGAGACACAAGTAAAACTAGCTGAAATGGAAAACAAGCGTCTACAGGAAGAGAAAGAGACACAAGTAAAACTAGCTGAAATGGAAAACAAACGTCTACAGGAAGTAAAGTTAGCTGAAATGGAAATTGAGAAAGAGAAGATCAAGTGCCAGATGCAAACTGAAATCGAGTTAAGAAAACTAGAAGTATCTTCGAAGGTCAAAGTGAGGATAGCAGAAGACCATTCGCAGTCGTCACAGAGATTAAAACTGCCATACTTTACGGACCGAGACAACCTTGAAGCTTATCTTGACAGATATCAGGCATCAGCGAAAGTGTTAGGCATCCCGAAGAACAGTATGCTATTAGACTAGGGCGAGCTTTCTTACGGGCAAGGCACTAGACACCATGTTCAATTTACCTGTAGAAGAAAGGAACAACTATACTATCTTACGTCAACGTTTGCTGACAAAGTTCCAACTAACTGAGCATGGATATAGGACAAAGTTTAGACAGTTAGGGCCAGAGACAAATCAAGATTTCACAGACTTTGTTAACACAGTAAAGAATACATTTAACAAATGGATGGAGCTCGCAGAAGTAGGGAAAGATTTTAATAAATTAGTAGATCTAATGTTAAGAGACAAGGTAGTATCTGCATGCAATTCTAATTTAGTGGCGTTCTTTGAGGAACGTAAGCCAAAGGACATAGACACAATGTCTCAGTTAGGGCAAAACTACATGACTGCACATCCTAACGTATCTATTGGGAAACTAATGAGTGAGGAAATAGTCTGTGCAGCGTACACTAAACAGGACCAGAATCCAGTCATCAGACCAAGGGCGAAAAGTGTGGATTCAGCACAGAAAGGTGAGCAGCAAGAACTTCAAGATAATGGTTTCCGAGGAAACAATGTTGGTAGAGTAGGACGGTACCCATATAGAAGAGGGAACTTCCAGAGACGTCCAAATTATGCCGGATGTTGGAATTGTGGGAGCTGGAGACACAAGGCAGCACAGTGTGATGCACAACCATCAGATGGACCAACGAACAACACTAAAAGGGAGATTACTTGTTTCAAATGTGGAAAGAATGGGCATATCAGCCATCAATGTAGGATGAGAGAAACAGAGCACTCAAATGCAGCGCAAGTAATTGAGACGCTGAACAATGAAGATTGTAGTGGGTGCAAACCTCTTTTTGAAAAAGACAGTCAGCCAGTCCTAATATGTGGTCATACAGTAAAAGCAGGATCAGCAGTGCATGAAGGAGGAAGTCTGAAGCTGCATCAGGGATTTGTCAATGATAGACCAGCGTTAACAATTAGGGATTCCGGATGTACGTCTATCGGAGTGAGGAGAAGTTTAATAGATCCCTCGGATTATACAGGGAAAAAGATTAGATGCATAACATTCAACGGCACAGTAGAGTTCTACCCATTAGCCATAATAACAGTAAAAACACCATATATCACTGGAAGAGTGACAGCGTGTGTTTTGGACTCACCAGTGGCTGATTTGATCATAGGAAATGTTATAGGAGTTAAAGATTGTACAGAAGAGGAAGTAGTTTATTGGGACCGAAAATATAGTGTAAGCAGTAATGAGGTAGTTACCACAAGAGAACCTAAATTAGAGAGTATAGCTGAGGTAGAAGAGGCACTTGAAGTAGACACAGGAACTCAGGACAAGGATAGTACAGCTGAGCAGATGAGAATGGATCCCAAATATAGTGCTAGTGACTCCCAGAGACAAGATACTACTCTGAACAAATGTTCCCAAGGGTGTAGGAGAGTAGAACATAGGCAGTCAAAGAAAGGTAGATGGTGCTTCGAGAGGAAGAACAATGTTCTCACTCGCAGGTTTTCAGATAGCAGGAACTGCACGTGGGCAAGGAGCAGTACCTTTAGCACATAGAGACCGATATACTAGAACAGCTCAGGATAGTGCATGTGCAGGGCACATAGGCATAAGGCGTATGCAGCAGAAAGCAAGGTGCCAGATATATGGGCCAAGATTGAATAAAGAGTTCAGACTAAACAGAGACTCAAGTGTAACGGTGCAATATGCAGATAGGAAAGTTGAGTCAGGTCAAAAGAGTGTTCGCGACATTACTGACCCAGGGCTAGGGATAGCAAACAGATGTTGTAATTGTAG
>JACEFZ010016142.1:57500-70000 GCA_014155875.1 Cepaea nemoralis
AGATGTGTAGTTAAGGGATGTGTGATTGGAGTTTGGAGATCGGGTTGGGATGGTTGGCGAATGGGTGGTTGGACGATGTGTGGGAGGATGAGTGTGTGTAGCTTGGGTGGGAGGGGATGTGTGGGTGCAGAATGTGTGGGTGGGGGAGATTGTGCGGTGGGTGATATGTGTGCAAGTGGGGGATGTGTGGGTGGGTTCGGGTTTTGTGTGTGGGTAAGTGCAGGATATGTGAGTTGGCGGGAATATGTGTGTGTTGTGGGTGTTGGAAATGTGGTTGAGGGATGTGTGTTCGGCTGAGTGTTTCGGGGTGTGTGGGTGGGTGGTGGAGGATGTAAGGGTGGGTGAGTGTTGGTAGGTTATGGGATGGGTGGAGGATGTGTGCGTGTGGATGTGTATGGATGGGTGGTTGCATGCATGTGTGCCTGGGTGTGTGGGTGGGTGGGGTATGTGTGGTGGGTGGGAGATGTGTGTGTGTGGTTAGGGAGATGATGTATGTGGGGGTGTGTTTGGGATGTGTTGGTTGGGGGATGCGTGGATGGATGGGGTCATGTATGTGCCTGTGGGTATGTGTGTGGTTTGGTGGTGGATGTGTGTGGTTTGGTGGTGGATGTGTGTGTGGGGAACACGCGGATGGATATATGGGTGGGTGGATTGGGGATTTGTTTCATAACATAGTAACATTCATTGTTTATGCTTAGAACATTCATTTGACAATGTTTTTCCCCTATGTGAATGCACTAAGCACTGATGAACGGAAGATGAGTGATTGGAAGGGCGGAATGTAAGACGGGTCTGCGTGCCCAATTTGTTACCCTTCGAAAATAAAGTTCGTTCGTTCGTTCGTTCGTTCGTTCGTTCGTTCTCCTCTCTCTGTCTGTCTCTCTCTCTCTCTCTCTCTCTCTCTCTGTGTCTGTGTCTGTGTCTCTGTCTCTATCTCGGTCTCTGTCTCTCTCTCTCTCTCTCTCTCTCTCTCTCTCTCTATATATATATATATATATATATATATATATATTATATATATAATATATATATATATATATATATATATATATATTCCATCCCGGAATATATCTCGTTCGACAATCTGCATGGACAAACTGGAGAAATAAAGGATGAATCACGCTTCTCAGAGTTATTCAAGTTATGGTGCATGATTACGCAAGACTGTACATTAAAATAAAAACATGTAACCTGTCAACACACAAGTGAGCGCAGGCTGGTTTATACGTGGGAACAAGTTCAAAATTGACGCCAGTGCTGGTCACTAGTGCTCACAGGCTAGCTTTTAGAACAAATATAATCGTACATTTAGCACGTTTTGATGGTCCTAATCCGAGGTAAATGACGCAATTTGTAAATTCCTGCTTGATAAGAATCCCCGCGTCAACACATTGCCATCGAAACGACGGATTACCATGCCTACCCAGCGGAGTAAAGGTGTGAAAGATATGAAGTATTAGACTGATAATAAACTACCCAGACGAGCAGACAAGAGATCTGGTCAGCGCGGAGGAGACTCTCGCCTGAATCTAGACACTAGGTGTGAACTGAAACGACGGGTCTACAAAGACCATTTGCCCTAACACCCATGGAAGGAAACTCAGAGAGAGGGAGAAACAGACGGCAAATAGATAAGACTAGATAAGAACCTGGCATAAGTAGATTGAGCTGTGTCAGTCTGAGTAAATGAGCCCATTATAGGATCAGGTATGAAAGAAGTATATGTCTGAACTACATATGTCAGTCTTGTGCTGTTAGAATTTTCTAAGAATATTAGTTTCTAGCTCCTAACGACAGCCGGTAAATTTGGGACCTTCATTTGTCAGCCTTTTGTAGGCTATTTCATTGAGAACTATCAGTGACTCTTGTTACTGATCTGAGAACTAGTATTTCTCATTTTACTGTCTATAGCACATTGCTATACGTTTGTTATTCTTACTATACACGTAGGAATATGCGATGCTAGGACAATGCTCCGTGCATAATTTTTTTAAAATGTTTATATGCATCATTTTGTTAACGATAATCGTTTCTTTACTTATTTAGTCTGTTGGAAATATGTTCGCAACTAAATGAGCAATATCTCCTGCGGACGGAGTCGGTCTTCAGTGGAGATTTGTTCGCAACTAGACATGTACTATCTCCTGCGGGCGGAATATCGCTGGTCGCGGGATCCGCACTGTAGATGGGGAGTCTGACTGTATTTCACGCTTTCACAGGTCCAGACAATTGCCAATTGCGATAGATAAATGTACACGCTTATATAGGTCCAGACTCTTGATTTGAGGCACTCAGATGAGGGATATGGCTGAACGCCTCTAAGTCAAATCCTCCAGATTGAGTGCCTGGTCGCCACTCACACCCTGCTCTTGGAAGTTTGATGCTAAGCCGGTAGCATCTGCAACCTACGGTGTTCCATACGTACTGGTTATCCTTTCCTCTGGAGAATACAAGGCAAGGCCGAGAGAGAAAGAGAGAGAGAGAGAGAGAGAGAGAGAGAGAGAGAGAGAGAGAGAGAGAGAGAGAGAGAGAGAGAGAGATCATGCTGCATCGACAATACATGATCTCTGAATCCATGACCAGGCATTGTGTGATGGAACTCTGGCCTAGTTCCAATCCACATACTTTCATCTATAAAGACGGCAAGATGCCACTCACGTGCATCATTTTGTCATACTCTAGATATGCTTTTGGCAGACAATTATTTGGTCTAAGTAGATGCATATCACTTCAATGAGAACTGTTTATTGCCTCAGTTTGCTGTATATAATGGTAGTACTAATTCAGTCGTTATGCTATTATTAGGAATACCAGCTTGAATTGTTACTATGCATACTGTTATGTGGCATGTATAATGTTTAGTATATGCTGGAAATACTAAGGATGAATAGTGTGTTGTGATATTTTGGTATTACGAGCAGCTCGCATAGGCATATGGTCTATTAATTGTGATTGAAGCAGAGGCGTAGAGGTGTAGACATTACGCACAATCTGTAATGGGTATATTGTGCGCTTAGCCCTGTCTGTGTGTGGTGAACGAGCGTTCATCGTAACTCACTGAGGCCTAGCACAGAAACTGAGCACGGCACTTAAGCCTGGAGATCAGATACTCCTGTAATAACACTACTGACCAGATAATCTGCTGAAACAACTTGTGACCAAGCGGCTGCAAGGAACCGGGTGCCTGATTAAGTGGCATGGACTTAGGACATTTAATTTGTCAAGACGGGACCGTTACAATGGATGGCATAAGATGTAATTACAGGCATGTTCGACGACTGGAAAAGTCCTCCCCGACTTTACAGTAGGAGAGAGATGTAGAATAGAGATATATAGAGAGAAAGGGGTGAGTGAACGCAGTCAAGCTGGAAGAGAGACACTGCCAGACTTGTCATTGTGGGTGTGCGTGTATGTGGGTGATTGACTATATGAATTACATAAGATTATATTGGTATATAACTAGATAATACACATTCTTGATGATGTGTTCCAAGCTCTCAACAAGAGCGCCAGGTTATAGATCCCGAAAACGAGGAAAGATCAGGTAACGTCAGGACTGGACATTAGTCCAGAAAACCGACGTGCTGATCCTACTAGATTGTAGGTGTTTTCTGGACCTAAGCAGAACCTTACGGGAATTGAGGCATCATCACACCTGGAATACAGATGCCATACAAACCACAACAGTAGTTACGTATTTAATTACTTCGGTGATGTATTTTTACATTATTCATTATCATCATCCTGCAATCAATCAGGTTTTTTTTGGATGGGGGGGTTGGGGGGGGGGGGGGGTTCATATTGATAACAAATAAAGTGATTGTAATTTGTTTTAACTCATAGTTATCTGTTTTGTATTTTTCAATTGTGCATACTTCTGTGTGTGTGTGTGTGTGTGTGTGTGTGTGTGTGTGTGTGTGTGTGTGTGTGTGTGTGTGTGCATTGGTTGGGGGTGGGGAGGGGGGTGTTAATTACATACCAGAGACGGGAGTTTTGTCATGGGGAATATAGTGCCCTGCCTAGTAGGACAGCAGAATACAAAAACCTAGACATCTAACCTTCCCTTACCCAGTGCTTGGGGATACCAAAACCAGCTTATTTTACCTTGTTAAAGGAGCCATTATCAGCTGTACTCTTGGGTATCCAGGGCGTAATCTTTATTTCAGCCATATGGATTTTGTCCCGAGTCAGGTTATGTTAAACTGGGCTTGCGCGCCAGTGACAGTACATAACTTGTCGGTAGCAACCCCCCCCCCCCCCCCCCCCCCCCCCCCCCCCCCACTTCTAACACAACCAAAATGTGAAATGGAAATAGAAGGGACAATTCTTAGCCAAATAAATAATTTTAAATACCTAGGGGCATTTATAACATCAGATAGAAGATGCACAACAGAGATTAACAGCAGAACGTTTTTTTTGTGTGTGCATATCCTTTACAGGACACTGCTGTCAACATCAGCATCTTTCAGCTGATTGTTGATGTCTTGGCAAGATTACGCTCATTAGTTTGCCATTACTTTCTGAGCGGCCGGCTCACATATCCCGTAAGTTATCGACGTGATTCGAACCACTGCTGATTCTCACCGTCGATCACGTTACTTACGAAAGTATACGAGATTACGGAGAAAAGTCGCTAACCTCTAGGCCAGGAAGCCGGCAGCAGCAGAATAGGGCAAGTAAGAGTTGCATTTCCGAAAAGGAAAAGTATCTTATGCAACAAGCCACTTTTAATGAATGTAAGAAAGAGCGTGCACAAGTGCTATATATAACCTGTTTTGCGGTATGGCAGTGAATCTTGGAATGTATATGAACAAATTGGGTGGAACTTGGAGGCAATATAAATGTGGTTCCTGAGACGAATGTTGCGAATTCCTTGTACTGCCAAAGTAACTAACAACGATTGCCTGACACAGGCCAATGAAACTAGAACATTACATACAGCAATAAGAAAGAGACAAATGGCTTTCTTTGGTCATGTGATGAGAAGAGATGCATTGGAGAACATCCTTACAACTGGAAAGATCGAGGGGAAGAGAGGCAGAGGCAGGCCAAGAGAAATTATGCTGAATTGATTGAGACTGTGGCATGGAGGAATATCATCAGCAGACTTGATCCAGAAAACCAAAGACCGAGATCTGTTGAGAGTCATGAACGCCTACGCCAGCTGGCATGGCACTTGATGATGATGATGATGATGATGATGATGATGATGATGATGATGATGATGATAATGATGATGATGATGATGATGATGATGATGATGATGATGATGATGATGATGATGATGATGATTTACTTCCTTGGGGTCTCCTACAGCATATATAAATTATCATAACAACAGGCTAAGAATGCGTTGATTAATCACCACTTTCATGAACAATTATGTCTAAACCGGTTATGGACTGACCACAATCACAGAACACAACTAATTAAAATAGTAGAAAGAGACATAACAACATAACAGTCATTCAAGGGGCATTACTCAACATGAAATAAATATATTATCTGATGTAAATAATGGTAGAACTTTTTCTTGTCTGTGATAATATTTTTATAGTAATTAAGAAAGAAAACATATACTTGGAATAAAATTCTGGATAATAGCATAAAGAATCTTTAGGTTTAGGAGAAATTGATGCTTTATTTTGTAAGCGTAAAATTTTATAACGAACTTTTCTATTTCTTTGCGATATTACATTAAATGTTTTATAGTTTTCCCAGCAGCTTCATGCATATCAATTACTTTTCAATTTTTTACCGTCCTTCTCTGTGGGACGAAATTACCAGTATGTCAGAAGTCGGAGTGAGTTTGCCTGATGGCGAACACTGTTAATAGCGAAGGCGACTCCACTCGCGAAGTTCAGTCCAGTGCTACTAGAAGTATCGTGTAAGGACTACGTTTGCGTTTAAAGCGATGGAGCTCAATCAATCAATCAATCAATCATGTGCCATGCCGGAAAGCGTAGGCGGTCATGACTCGCCATTTCACTCGATCACCAGCGTCGTGGATCAGCTCAGTGTTCCTGTCTCGTCCATGCCATGTGGCCAAGCCATCCAGGTATTTTCCTCTCGGTCTTCCTCTTGGTCTGTTCCCTTCGATCTTGTCAGTTGTCACTAAGTTCTCCAATCCATTTCTTCTCATAACATGTCCAAAAAATTTTGACTGTCTACGTCTAATTTCTCTAATCAATTTACGATTTTCATTTGTCTCCTGTAGTACTTGGTCATTGGTTTTTCTGTCTGTCCATGGTATTCTTTGCATTTTCCTCAGAAACTACATTTCTGCAGCCATCAGATGTTTTGCAGCTTGACTGCTCATTGTCCAAGGTTCACATCCATACAAAAGAACAGGCTCTATGTATCCCATCAAACACTCTTTTTCTCGTTTCAATTGACATCTTTTTATTGGTCAGAATGTTTTTCATCTTGCTAAAGGCTACTTTCGCCATGGCGATTCTTGTTCTAATCTCTTCAAGGCATCTCCCATCAGATGTTATGACTGTTCCGAGATAATTGTACCGATTCACTTGTTGAAGAATATTCCCATTTACTTGTATATTCCATTGTGGTACTTCGTTCTTCCTAGTGACGACCATAGCCCGTGTCTTCTTAAAATTTAATTCCAACCTCAGCTGCTCACTGTGTACAACAACTGCGTCTACTAATTGTTGCAGATCTTGTGCATTGTCTGCAATCAATACTCTATTATCTGCATATCTAATGTTATTGATGTTTCGTCCTCCAATGCTGATTCCATTTATATTTTCTACATTCCTGAGAATATTTTCACTGTATAGGGAAAAAAGATCTGGAGACATTACACATCCCTGCCTAACACCTCTCTTAATAGGTTGATATTGTCCCACTTCATTATCAATCCTTATGGCAGCTTGTTGTTTCCAATATATGGAGCTCATATAACAAAATACAAACCTTAATTTTATACTCAAACAGGAAACTAACGTTAACACCGACGAGCACGCATCGTATATCACAACATGCCTAGGTTTGAGACACGCAAGTTTTTGTCTTAGTACTTAACGTATCGGCTTAGGTACAGCAATAATACACACATCGGATAGCTGGCAGATTATAGAGTACAAGGACAGCCGGGGTACGATAACTAGTGTGCAGATGAGAAATACAATACATAAATACACAATTGTCAAATTACACGCCCCGCCTGAATACAGGCATCAGCCACTCTTTTACAAAATACTGGGAAACTTATTCTCACACTCATATAAGGGTCACAACATTATTTTAGGGGTCGATTTTAATTGCGTACTTGCAGTGCATGGAGAGATATATGGAGATGTAAGAATGCAAATTAGAAACATCACGGGGGAAAATGAACATCAGTTAGACACATTGCAAACAATTTTAGATATCCATGGACTGACAGACACTTACAGGCAGACTCATCTCCATGGAACAGACACAAGACACACGAACAATGCACATAATAGAGCAGGGAGATTAGATTGAATTTATGCATCCAGACCACATCATATAACATGCCAAACATGTACAGGAGATACTGAACTTCACAGACCATAGGTTGTAGTTGCAACAATAAACACAGTACAAGCAAAAACACATTTTTCCCCATTGGAAATTTGACAGCACACTTTTACAACGCCAAGAATATATATGTATTGCATAACAAAACTGATTTATTCAGTAGCATATCCCCAGCAGAACTTCGTTCCCATAACAACCGCCAGGAAAACTTCTCGATCATAAGCAAGATTTTCCGCGTCTGATACACCCTTCTGGAGATCATCTGCCACATCCTGCACCCATCTTTTCTTTGACCTTCCTCTTCTTCTCTTCCCGGACATATGCTCTTCCATGATTGTTCTCTCCAAGCTGCATCAGATATAAAATGGAGTGTCCTTGGGGACCATGGGAGGGACCACCTCCCCTGTTCTGTACTGATACCTAAGTCCAGCACAGTTAGGGCTGTAAGAGTCCGCAGGGCATTCAGTTATGATCACGACCACTCTTCGCTCTTGGGGCGCCTTAGATCACAGGAACGATCTAAACCAACAAGAAGAATCTTCACCCAACCACCATGTTGGACACCAGTGGTGGAGAAATCATTTAGATAAAAGAGGGTGGCCATAAGGTATTGACAGAGGGTGTGGAGAGCAACCACTTCAATTGACACAGAATTGGGGGAGGCTGCTAGATATAACAAAGTAAAGGTGCATGATTTTAAGCTCATGCTCATTTAAGCTTAGTTTACGATCTTCATTTGTTTCTTGAAGGACTTGTTCATTGGTTTTTCTGTCTGTACATGGTATTCTTTGCATTTTCCTCAGAAACCATATTTCCACAGCCATCAGATGTTTTTCAGTTTGACTGCTCATTGTCCACGCTTCACATCCATACAAAAGTACAGGTTCTTTGAAGCACTTCAACACTATTTTTCTAGTTTCAATTGATATCTTTTTATTGGTCAGTATGTTTTTCATCTTGCAAAAGGCTACCTTCGCAATG
Organism: Cepaea nemoralis; assembly: GCA_014155875.1. Classification (NCBI taxonomy): domain Eukaryota; kingdom Metazoa; phylum Mollusca; class Gastropoda; order Stylommatophora; family Helicidae; genus Cepaea; species Cepaea nemoralis. Next base: position 66,006 of record JACEFZ010016142.1, read on the forward strand.
GCAATTCTTGTTTTAATCTCTTCAAGACATCTCCCATCAGATGTTATGACTGTTCGGAGATAACTGTACCCACTAACTTGCTTAAGAATATGCCCATTTACTCGTATATCACATTGTGATATTTCCTTCTTTCCAGTGACGACCATAATCTGTGAAGGCTTTTTCAGCTGTTAATAACATTGAGTATGGTTTGGGGCTGCTGACAGTATCAAAGAGCCAGCTTGAAAGGTTGGAGCGGAAAAAGAATGCGGTCATGCGGATGATCCTGGGATGCAAAAAAAAAAAGAGTTACAAGCACTTGGAATCAACGACTGGCAAGAGAAGGTCAACCAGAGAGACGAATGGAGACGGATTGTATCTGCAGCAAAGAACCTCAATGGCTCGGAACGCTGAAGAAGAAGAAGAAGTCAGACAGAAGAGCATACATACACATTGATAGATGGATACTTAAACAATCAGATAGATGGGCCGACAGATGGGCGGATCGGACAGACAGACAGACAGACAGACAGACAGACAGACAGACAGACAGACAGGCAGGCAGGCAGGCAGACAGACAAGCAGACAGACAGACAGACAGACAGACAGACAGACAGACAGACAGACAGACAGACAGACAGACAGACAGACAGACAGACAGACAGACAGACAGACAGACATTAAGCTTTCTTTCACCAACAGTAATCAAATAAATTTAACTGTTGTTAACTATTAAACAATTAACTATTAATTAGTTTAACTTGTTAATTATTAAACAGTTTAATTGTTGTTAACTATTAAACAATTTAACTGTTGTTAACTATTACATAGTGTAACTGTTGATAACTATTAAACAGTGTAAAGGTTGTTAATTATTATACTTACTGTAAACAATACAGTTTAACTGCTGTTAACTATTGTACTTAGTTAGTTAGTTAGTCGTCGGATCATCCTCATTGCACATCGAACCATTCAGTCCATAAGTACTTGGATCCCCTCCTCAGCAAATCCCGCAGCGTGTAGCGGCTAACGACATCAGTTCTGTCTTGGTTTATCAATCTTCTTTGGGAATGTCCCGAATGCTGTGATGTCGGTTCCTAAATCAATCAATCAATCAATCAATCTTCTTTGGCTTCCGGAGTAGTGTTCTTGTTTGCCCACCCCTCTTTTGATTTGCTGTTCTCGCAGTCTGACCATGGTTGTAGATTCGCAGTCGTCACTTGGTTCACGCAAAAGTCTTACTTCTCGTAGAGCATTCAGAATGTCAGCCTAGCCCATGGCGCGTCCGCCCTTCACCTTAGCCTTACCTACGAGCTTGTCAGTCCGCTCATTTCCGTGTACTCCCGCATGCCCTGGCACGAAGATGAAACTAATCTTTGTCAGCCGAGACCGCTCCAGAGACAGCAACCACTCTCTTCGGATCCACCCCATCTCTATCCTCTTGAGCATGCTCATTGAGTTGCTAAGGAAACATGCCCTAGTGAATGTCTGTGTCTCGAGCCATGTTATTGCTTTACATTACTGCCATGACTTCCATAGTCAGACTACTTGTGGTCTCAACAAAGCACCAGAGTCCTCCTTTATAATTCTCCCTCCGGCCTGCGCCGTGAAGGCCCGTGAGTTTCTCACCCATATGTGTTGATGATAGCATCACCGTCTAACGAATTCTCGAAAATCAATGCTTGTACTTCCGCCTCCACAGCAGCCGGAATTTCTTGTCTGCATTTTCTGTCTAGTTGGATGCAAACTGAAAAGGACGTACAGAAATCTGTTCTCACCTGTACCCACTCCTTGCCAGGTTCTAAGTCCTCAAGTGAACACACCTGTTGAAGAATGTCTTCGGCTTGACCCATCCACGACCGTCCTCTTTTTAACCTGCTGCCCTTCACCTTCCTAATTTCACTATGCAGAGGATGTTGTGTGTTTGCGTTAACTCTGGGGTAGGCACGTACTTTGAAAATTTGTAGTCTGTCTTCAATGGTTGGAAATTCAAGAAGGTAGCGCATCGCCTTGCATGCTGTATCTCTTGTACATCCAAGAATAATACGCTTTGCTTCGTTTTGTATCCTTTCCATCCTTTCTATCTGCTTACGGCTGAGAGTTAGAATTGCCATCGCATACTCAAAAACAGACATGACCAGACCCTCATATAGGAGGCATAGATGGCGCATCGCAGCCACACCCCGCTTGGCCTTTGTTATCACCTGGTCTATGCGCTCGTTATAAGCAAGACTTCGATCAAACGTATCCCCGGGTAATTCATTGCCTGCGTTCTTTCCACAGTCTCTTAACACAGATTAACAGTTGGTGTTGGAGTGTTGACAATATGGTTATTCAAAGAGAACCATGCAACTGTTGCCTTTGTTGGGTTGACCATTGCCCCAGCTTCAGCACACCAAGAACTTATGCGATTGAGTTTGGTTTGCAGTTCCACGGCAACATGATCTCTATCCTTACGCTGACGATACACTAAAACATAGTCGGTATATGACAATGTACTCCCCGTTCCAGTGATCTGCTCGCTGGTGATTCTCACTGTGTAAGCGTTGAACAGCACCGGAGATAATGGTGATCCCTGTGGTAGGCCAGGCTATATTGTTGTTGGTTCCTAAGTCCAACTGCCACATCTAAAAACTACTTTCCGTTGGAAGAGGACTGCAGGGATCCAACTATGGAGGAGTGGACTTATCTTGAGTTCAAGAAGCTGAAGCATTAGAATCATGAATCATAGCTTAATGAAATATCTTCTTAACTATTGTACTTACTGTAATCAATTCAGTTTAACTATTGTTAACTATTGTACTCACTGTAATCAATACAGTTTAACTGCTGTTAACTATTGTACTTACTGTAATCAGTTCAGTTTAACTGCTGTTAACTATTGTACTTACTGTAATCAGTTCAGTTTAACTGTTTTTAACTATTGTACTTACTGTAATCAATACAGTTTAACTGCTGTTAACAATAAACAGTTTAACTGTTGTTAACTATTGCACTTTGTGTAATCAATACAATAACGGAGGAAACGGAGTTGTGGTTCCTGAAACAAATGTTGCGAATTCCATGAACTGCCAGAGTAATTAACAACGATCGCCCGAATGAGGCTAATGAAACTAGAACATTATAAACTTAGTTGTATATCCTTTACAGGACGATGCAGTCAACACCAGCATGTGTGTTTTTTTAGCTTTAATAGATCACCTCTTGTTACATTTACGTTCAGTAGTTTGCCGTTGCTTTCTGAACCACCTGCTGTGACAGGACGTTCTCATCAAACTGAATTGTCTGGGTTAGACACGGCCTTCCATCACCCAATACGAAGTACTTTCCTTACCTGGAAAGTAATTATCAAGCCAAACAAGTTAATTAAGGAACGCGTGGACGCAACTGAAAGAAATGGTTGTCCAAACAGGATGTGTAAACATAGACAGGACAAGATGACGATCACTGTGCAAGGAGAATGTAGGGAAATGATTACTTTACCCTACATAATTATAGTCAGAACATTCATAAAATGTAAATGAGATAATTAGCGATATCGGGGAGAAGACCGTTTAACGCGATTATATACAAGTTGCAATGTGGACACTTGGTCAGTTGGTTGTTAGCTCTGAGTGGAGTTTCAGGGATGTGGTGACTTTTAATGCTTTCATTTGGATTACCTTAGAGTGAATTCCTGGATACATGGGTAAGTGACACTTATAGTTAACACCACCAGTACTGGATAAAATTATCTTGGAGGGATTCAAACCATTCAATACTTCTCAATAGGTTACACTATGTTGCCGAATTAGTGACTTCGTCTTACCAAACGCAATTTACTAAGGACATAGCTAGGTACTATATCTTGGTTTACGGACAGTTCTGATTTCTGTCTGGTGTCTTATTCATTACTTTATTGACTCCCTTGCTTATTCCACACTTAATGAGATCATTTTCTACTAAGATGTCTTGTTCATTATTTTATAATCTCCTGTGTGTATTACATATGCTTAATGAAATATCTTCTTCTCTTC
>JACEFZ010016142.1:72500-95000 GCA_014155875.1 Cepaea nemoralis
AATCAGTACAAAAATGCAAAAATATAATAGACAGAACCGTATTCAAAGTAATATATTAATGATTAATTGCCATGGGATGGTAAATCGTCGTATTCAAATTTCCTGTAACTGCCATGGGATTAAAGATGAAGCTATTGTTAAAATATTTCTGCAGTAGTTTTCACTATGCAACCTCTTTTAATTTAATATTAATGCAACATGTCTGCTACCATATTAACAACATGAAGTCATAACTGTGGTACACCCCTACTTCACATTTTCCGACATCCAGTTTTGTTTGATCCAAACCCTCTTTTCGTTTGGCACGGAATTTGTTAACCGATATAACATATTAACATAACGTTGGCGCTGGATAGGATAATACGCCGAGAAAATATGTGAATACTATATCTAGAAAGGCATTTGGAATCCAAAGGGCATTAGCCACAGAGGAAGACCCGAAACTACACAGAGAATGGTGTAGGCATAGAAATAAATAGTATAGTGTGGACATGGACAGAGTGGCATAGAATAGGTAAGCATAGAGGGGCTTAGGGCGTGTTTGTTCAAGGATAGGTAAGTATAGAAGGGGTTAGAACGAGTTTGTTTAGGGATAGGTAAGTATAGGAGGGCTTAGAGCGAGTTTGCTCAGGGATAGGTAAGTATAGAAGGGCGTGGAGCGAGTTTATTTAGGGATAGGTAAGTATACAAGGGCTTAGAGCGAGTTTGTTTAGGGATAGGTAAGTATAGAAGGGGTTAGAGCGAGTTTGCTCAGGGATAGGTAAGTATAGAAGGGCTTAGAGTGAGTTTGTTTAGGGATAGGTAAGTATATTAGGGCTTGGAGCGAGTTTGTTCAGGGATAGGTAAGTATAGAAAGGTTTAGAGTGGGTTTGTTTAGGGATAGGTAAGTATACAAGGGCTTGGAGCGAATTTGTTTAGGGATAGGTAAGTATACAAGGGCTTAGAGCGAGTTTGTTTAGGGATAGGTAAGTATAGAAGGGGTTAGAGCGAGTTTGCTCAAGGATAGGTAAGTATAGAAGGGGTTAGAGCGAGTTTGTTCAGGGATAGGTAAGTATAGAAGGGCGTGGAGCGAGTTTATTTAGGGATAGGTAAGTATACAAGGACTTGGGGCGAGTTTATTCAGGTAAGGGTAAGTATAGAAGGGCTTAGAGCGGGTTTGCTTAGGGATAGGTAAGTATACAAGGGCTTGGAGCTATTTTGTTTAGGGATAGGTAAGTATACAAGGGCTTGGGGCGAGTTTGTTCAGGGAAAGGTAAGTATAGAAGGGCTTAGAGCGAGTTTCTTTAGGGATTGGTAAGTATACAAGGGCTTGGAGCGAGTTTCTTCAGGGATAGATAAGTATACAACGGCTTGGGGTGAGTTTGTTCAGGGATAGGTAGGTATAGAAGGGCTTAGAGCGAGTTTGTTTAGGAATAGGTAAGCATACAAGGACTTTCGGCGAGTTTATTCAGGTAAGGGTAAGTATAGAAGGGCTTAGAGCGAGGTTGTTTAGGGATAGGTAAGTATACAAGGGGTTGGAGCGAGTTTGTTCAGGGATAGGTAAGTATAGAAGGGCTTAGAGCGGGTTTGTTTAGGGATAGGTAAGTATAGTAGGGGTTAGAGCGAGTTTCTTCAGAGATAGGTAAGTATACAAGGACTTGGAGCGAGTTTGCTCAGGGATAGGTAAGTATACAAGGGTGTGGAGCGAGTTTGTTCAAGGATAGGTAAGTATAGAAGGGCTTGGAGCGAGTTTGTTCAGGGATAGGTAAGAATACAAGGGTTTGGAGCGAGTTTGTTCAAGGATCGGTAAGTATACAAGGGGTTGAAGCGAGTTTGTTCGGGGCTAGGTAAGCTTACAAGTGCTTGGAGCGAGTTTGTTCAGGGATATGTAGGTATACAAGTGCTTGGAGCGAGTTTGTTCTGGAATAAATTAGTATACAAGGGCTTGGAGCAAGTTTGTTCAGGGATAGGTAAGTATACAAGGTCTTGCAGCAAGTTTGTTCAGAGATAGATAAGTACACAAGGGCTTGGGACGAGTTTGTTCAGGGATAGGTAAATATACAAGGGCTTGGAGCGAGTTTGCTCGGGGGTAGCTAAGTATACAAGGGCTTGGAGCGAGTTTGCTCAGGGATAGGAAAGTATGCAACGGCTTGGAGATAGTTTGCTCAGGAATAGGTAAGTATACAACGGCTTGGAGATAGTTTGCTCAGGAATAGGTAAGTATACAAGGGCTTGGAGCAAGTTTTCTCAGGGATAGGTAAGTATAGAAGGGCTTGGAGCTAGTGTATTCAGCGCCTAAGTCCCAATGAAGGATACCGGGTGAAAGAAGAAGACGAAGCAGAAATATGGGCTTACTAGCTTTCAAGAGTTTAATCCATAAAATCGCAGTTCTTCTAATCTATGTACTAAGTGATTGAAATTTTTGTTGGATTATTTGGTCTGACACCAGTCACCTGACCTGTGCTACTTCTGGTCGGCGCGTACATCTGGGAGCCCTAATGGAGTACAGTGACTCTGAGATCCGAGAAGAGCTGGCTCGACTAGGCCACACGAATGTCAGTGAGGACCAGCTGAGGGTGTTTAAACTGAGTGAGTGGACAGGTTCATGTTGTGCATGTCTGTCTTTGTTTGTTTGTTTAGTTGTTTGTTAGTTTGGTTGTTTGTTTATTTTAGTTATATTATTACATCACGTAGGAGTAATAGGAGTATATGTATTAGTTTATTACTTAACGAGGGTTTCTATGGTTGATTGGTTGGTCAATTGATTAATTGGTTGATTGGTTGATTGGTTAGTCAAATGAATAATTGATTGACTGGTTGATTGGTTGGTCAATTGAGTAATTGGTTGATTGATTGGTTGATTGGCGATTGAGCGGTTGATTGAGTGGTTGATTGCTTGGTCGTTTGAGTGCTGATATGTTGATTGATTGGTTGTTTGATTAAGTGTTTGATTGGTTGGTTGATGGAGTGGTTATTTGGTTGTTGATTAAGTGATTGATTGAGTGGTTGATTGATTGGTCTATTGAGTGGCTGATTGGTTGGTTGATTGAGTGGTGGATAATTGCTTGATTCAGTGATTGATTGCTTAAGTTGTTGACTGAGTGGTTCTTTTCTTCTTCTGCGGTCATCCGAAATATTTTTTGGTCGTAATTTCGTTGTGCCTGTTTACATCAGAGCTGCTTTATTTGCACCTTTCGGCTGACACATCTGTATTTTGCAGGCATTTGTTGACAGGGTTAACCTTCCTAGGCATTGAGTTGTTGATTGAGTGGTTGATTGAGTGGTTGATTGGGTTGTTGATTGAGTAGTTGATTGAGTTGTTGATTGATTGGTACATTTTGAGGAGAGACATATTTTCGAGTAACCAGCTCATGGTTCAATATAGCACATGCACACTAGCCAGGGTTAGACCTGGTTCATCACGTTTCTTCCGCAGGTTCCAGGTGTGTCTATGATGCTAGCCTTATTAAGGGCTCAAACGACCTGATCATAATGTATCGAACTTAGAGTTACAACTCAATCTTCCAAGAGGATTCACGATCGTGAACAATACAGGACCTAACCTACCTTTACGTTTCATTGCAGACCTGATGAAATTGATACTTTCCGAGAGAAGCAAAAAGGCATCAACGGAGAGTTATTCCAACAACCAAGAGGCGTCTGGTAAGTGCCTGTAGTGCTTTAATTCTTCCTTCTTTGGTGATACAACCCACGATGTCCATCTAGTTTTGAAGAAGATTGTCGTAGCACTATCATCGTTGTTACTCTTCAGTCATAGGTGATCCAAGACTAACTAATTTTGAAGAAATTTGTGGTCGTGTCGGTAGTGCTGTTACTCTTCCATCAGTGGGGATACTGGACGATGTTAATCAAAGTATGAAGATTTTTATGGTGAGTGTCAGCACTGCTGTAATTCCTCAATCATTGGTGATATACTTCATTGCGTTTGTTTACTTGTGAAGAAGCTTGTCCAAGTGTCGGCCATGTTTGTAATTCTTCCATAATAGTTGATGTAACCCATGGCTAAATTAATCTAATAATGAAGTACTGTGTGGTGAGAGTCAAAAGTGCTGTAATTCTTCCATCATAAATGATGCAAGCAGCCGATATCCATCTAATTCTAAAGAAGCTTGTGGCAGTACCGTCAATACGGTTAATCTTCCATCATTCATGATTCATCTAACGATGTCCATCTAATTCTAAAGAAGCTTGTGTCAGTATTGCCAATGCGGTATTCTTCCATCATAGATGACGCACTCCACGATGTCCATCCAGATACAAAGAACTGTGTGATGAGAGTTAGCGGTGCTGTAATTCTTTTATCATAGACGATACAACCCACGGTAGTATCAGCACTGCTGTAATTCTTCCATCATAGTTGATTTTATAGGTCAGGTCTTAGTTAGATATGAGTGAGCTACCGTATGACAGTAGACGGCACTACCTGCTTCTGTTAGCGCCGAATGTTGGGCGACGCTTACCAAACCCGACACCCCACATTGTGCCAACGACTTCGGGTGGAGCAGTGCAACTGGGAGGGTACAAGCCTTATCCTAGTGCGAGGAAATGCAACCTAAAGACTAAATGTCATGGCAGGGCAGACCAGGCCCTAAGCCTTGGTTGGCACCTGGTCTAGGATTGAAGCCCCGATAGGCGGACAGTTAGTGCATTGCTTTGCTAATCCAGCAGCTTCTGCAGCTTGTCTTGTTCCAGACGTATTGGTGTTACCTTTCCTCTGGAGTACACTAGACAGACCGAGAGAGGGATCATGCTGCATGGGTAACACATGGTGTCTGAATTCAGCCCAGGCTTTTGTGTTATGGAGAGGTATAACTCCATTTTACAAACTATTGTTTGTCAAGACGGCAAGGTGCCAGTCAGTCAGTCAGTTGATTTTCATCTAATTTTGAAGAAGCTTGTGGTGAAAGTCAGAAGTGCTGCAATTCTTCCATCATAGTTAAATATAGTTTGAATTGTTTTCTTTACCTGTGTTTGCTTTGTTTGTATGTCGACCGCAGTATAGGGTACCCACCAACCACTGCTAGCTGGTTAGGTAATGATGGAGCAGACTATGTTTTAGGGCATCTTTGCTATCCCCTTCCTAATGCTTTGGGGGTGAACAATGCTTTCTTATAGAGCGCTGCTCAGTCGTACGGGGAGCTGCCGAATCCCACTGTTGTTCCGGTCAGTAGAAGACGATCATATGGCCTGAGCCGCCTATGTGCAAGTCTGCGACTAAGATTGTCAGCGTACCCACGCCTGTCGCTTCGCCGATCGCCCATCGCCACTTGGCTTGAATGTGATAGATGAAGTTGGATGAGGAATTACTTGCAGATGAATTGGATGAATTGGTGGGGAAGAGTTGTGCAGTTCGTCGACCATCTCTCTCGCCTGAGTCTATCTGAATCCAGTGGTAAGACAAGTCAAGACGACTGGAGACGAATACATGTGCAATGGATGACAGGACGCTCTACATGCCTTGCCGTGCGCATTACGTTCCACAACGCTTTGCAGGTAAACGCCGTTTTTCCCTTCGAATCATCAATGATTTCTTCCGCTCATTCTGCCGAATCTTGTCTTCACATTCTGGGTAGGCATACCGTAATTCACCACTTGTTTTGATGCCAAATCGGTAACTCCCCCCACCCACCCCCCTCCCCGTTTTGCCTGTCACAACTGTTGTCCGGAGGGTGGCCGCTGTCGCATGCTGACAACTACTAGGAGCCACAGGCGTGAGCTGGATGAGACTTGAACCAGTGACGACTGGACCGCGAAAAGAGAGTTACAGGGAGGGAATGAGTGGTCTCGAGGCATGGTGTCCGCCTCGAATGCTGGAAGTCCCGGGTTCATGCCGGGATGTTTTTCACGTGGACTTCTAGTAATAAAATTTCCCCTCGTCTCTGGGTAGTGAGATCGGGCACCCGTGTGTATTGTTGCGCACATAAAAAATCCCTTGGCAGATGGAAATCGAAAAATAGTAGTCTAACGGGCAAAATGTCAAGTTAAAAATCTACACAAAGTATTTCAGGATCCTCGCCCGTGCTATGGAGTTCGTGCACTGAGCTGAGATTCTCCGGATTCAGGCTTGAATAAGGAGTTGAACGGAGCACTTACGGGTTACACCCGTGTGCCGTGATGTTGATCCGTCGACTAAACTAAACTAAACTAGTGTCTTTAGAATGTGTTTGTTTGACAATGTTTTCACAGACAAACATACACACACTGTTAAAAAGCGTATCTTTAGAACATTTTTGTTTAACAATGTTTTCACGGACAATCATACACACACTGTTATAAAACGTATTTTTAGAATATGTTTGCTTGACAATGTTTTCACAGACAAACATACACACACTGTTATAAACGTATCTTTAGAACCTGTTTGTTTGACAATGTTTTAACAGACAAACAAATACACACTGTTATACATAATGTTGTTTGACATTGTTTTCCTTAATTTTTAGGTAATATCAGCAACCATGGCAACCAGTGGCTTGAAAACATAAGCGTGGGTATCATTTGTTTGTTTTCGTGTTAATTCTATTGAACTCACTGACATTCCGCACTTTAACATGTTCATTGTTGATAGTCAATGTGGGCCCAAGCTTCAACATTATCATGTACACCGAGGAATGGTATAGCCGTTCATGTATCGACACAGATATCATTTCTTGGTGAATACTGTCTAAAACTGCCATTTACTGCCAATATAGTACCTTGCGGTGTATGAGAGATGGGTGTGGAGCCTGAGGAATTAAGGCCGCCTGGCTAGTACAGTCGCCGCGAACTGTGCAGGTTAGAGTTGGTGAATACAACTGATGTTATTTCTTCTTGTCATCTTATTAGGCAATGATTTCTCTCAGTCTGCCTCCGTCTCTTCTGAATATATGAACATGAGAGGAGGAGGGGAGAGAGACAGAGGGAGAGAGACAGAGAGAGTGTGTGTGTGTGTGTGTGTGCGTGAGAGAGAGAGAGAGAGAGAGAGAGAGAGAGAGAGAGAGAGAGAGAGAGAGAGAGAGAGAGAGAGTGAATGTATCAATTGATATTTATAAGTGTGTTTGTGGTTGTGAGTGGGTATATGTGTGTTTGAGGGAATGTGTATTTGTGTGTTACTGAGTGAGTGTATAGCTGTGAGCGTTTGTGTAAATGACGTGTGTATGTATGTATGTACAAGTATGTCTGTCTCTCTGTATGTATGTCTGGCTGCATGTGTGTGTGTATATATTTGTGTCTGTCTGTCTGTCTGTCTGTCTGTCTCAGTCTACTCTGCATGTGTGTGTTTGTGTGTATGTGTGCATGTTGGTACGTATTTTTGTGTTTATGTGTGTGTGAGTGTCAATGTCTGTCTGTCTGTCTGTCTGTCTGTCTGTCTGTCTGTCTGTCTGTCTGTCTGTCTGTCTGTCTGTCTGTCTTATGTCATAGTAATATGCATTGTTTATGTTCACAGCATTCAATTGTAATGTTTCCCCCATGTGAATGTAACACACACAATAGATAATTGATGTACAATAGATGAATGATTGGAAGGGCCGAATGTAATACGGGCCTACGTGCCCAATTTGTGACCCCTTGCAAAAACACAGTTCGTTCGTTCTTCTACAACGAGTATGTCTAGCCGTCACGATATTTGTGAATACCTCTCTTCTCACTTCACGTCCACAAAACACTGTCTATTTCTTGTAGTTGTGCATAATACTTGACATTCAATAGCTTCTTCCAAGTAATTGTCGTTAGCTACTCTGGTAGTCCTGTGTATTCCTTGTAGGCTAATTTTATAATAATTGATTTCGTTGGCACCTTACCTTCTTGACAGACGATAGATTGTTACATTGTGTTAAGAAAAAGGCATAATAACTGCAACCCATGGCGGTAGCGAATGTTACTAATCAGACCTATTCACGCGATAAATGTTCGTCCACAATGGATGGACGTCAACACATGGTAATTTCCACCATCACGCACCATCTGACGTCTCGTTCGGCTTTAGGCTTATCTACAATCACATTCTCCTTTGTCTTAATTCCATCCCTGATATTTGTCCTCCATGTAACACGATCAGATACACATTGGTGCAACATCAAAGCATGCATCAACCATCTCCCGCTTTTACACATCTCTGTATTGCACAATTTATTCCCTATGGCATTTTTTGCTGCATCTCGTCAGGTGAATCATACAGAAACAGACCAACATGTAATGAAGTAGCGTGGGAATCCTTTATCCGAAATTAACAAAATAAATTGTTATAAGTAGTAATGTCATGACGGATATAAACACACGTGCGATTTTCGACCATTGACGTGTCAACTCTACAACAAGGAAACAGAATTTTATATATATATATATAATTATTATTACGTTTGTTCTTTGTGTGCTGACAAATGCTTAGACGGCAGCGTCTATTTTGGTACTTCAGATGTGTTTTAGTAAGGCTTACTGTCTGCTTCTCTCTTGTTGGCGATTCATTCAATGTCATCGCGGTAGTTTTAACAGATTCTGTACCATAAAAGCATTAGGTTTGGACCAAACAAACAGTAGGCATGGACCAAGCAAGCATTAGATTTGGACTAAAGCAGTAGATTTGAACCAAACAAGCAGAGGTTTGGACCATATGAACAGCAGATTTGGAGCAAACAAACAATAGGAGCGAACAAAAATGGATGGCGGAAAATGGAAAGTAGGGTGTGTCACAGTTATGACATAAAAATTATTAATAGGGTAGCAGACGTGTTTTATTATATCATCATCATGTGCCATGCCGGTAAGCGTGGAGGGTCATGTCTGGCCATCTCACTCGATCACCAGAGTCGTGGATCAGCTCAGTGTTCCTGTCTCGACCATTCCATATGGTCCAGCCATCCAGGTATTTACTTCTCTGCCTTCCTCTTGCTCCTTCCCCTCAATCTTGCCAGTTGTCACCAAGTTCTCCAATTTATTTCTTCTTATAACGTGACCAAAAAATGTTGACTGTCTACGTCTAATTTCTCTAATCAGTTTACGATTTTCATTTGTTTTTTGTAGGACTTGGCAATTGGTTTTACTGTCTGTCCAATGTATTCTGTGCATTTTCCTCAGACACCACATTTCCACAGCCAATCGATGTTTTTCAACCCGTTTGCTCATTGTCCAAGTTTCACATCCGTACAAAAGCATAGGTTCTATGTAGCACCTCAACACTATTTTCGCAATGACATTTCGACGATGTATAAGCCCATGGCAGTTACGGGAAGTAAAGTAAGGCAATGAATCATCCCAAGGCAGTTAATCAGTCAAACAGGCTACCATGTCTGTTTCTTTACAAAATTGTGATTTACTCCATTCTGTAGCACATGTCTCGGCATATCTGAGTAACTTTTGATTACTTATAGTTGAACTTGTATACGAGGGGGGCTTTAAATGAAAACCTTAAATGTGTGTTGGACATTACAAAACCAATGCCATTTCTTGTAATGTGTCAATATTGTTGTTAAAGATGTCAAGAGAGGTAAGAAGGTGACATCATGCTGCAGACGAACACGGTGACGTCATAAGGACAGTTTAAATACGCACCACTTTTAACATGCACCAAAGAGGATCAGCTTTCTGTGATCCGTTTTCTGATCAGTGAAGGGGTGAAACCTGTTGAAATTCATCAACGAATGAAGGCCCAGTGTTGTGATGCATACTTGTCAGTCCAGCGAGTGTATGAGTGGAGTAGGAAGTTATAAAACTGTTCGGTCCGATGAAGAGCTACAGCAGGAGGTGAATAGGTGGTTACAAACACGACCACGAGAACTGTTTTCGACATGAATCCAAGCACTTTATCGGAGCTGGAATATTTGCATTGATCTCTGTGGCGGCTACGTCTAAAAATGATACATTATTTCTTTACTTTCTCAGAATATAATCACGTTAAAGAACATGCAAAACTGAGGTTTTCATTTAAATCTGCCTCGTATATTCCTTGATTAACTTGTTTTCTTTAGTGTCTCATCTCATCACATCTTGTTCCTCTTGTACCTTGCGGTGTCGAGGTGAAGTATAAACAGCGGGAGGGTTCCCGCTTATGGGCTTCATGTATTGAGATTCCCAAGAACTCTGTTATCCCCTTTGTCCATTGTTTACGTGTCGGCCTCTTCTTTTGGTTCCGTTTGGCCTGTACATCATTGCTTGTTGTGGTATACTGTTAGTTGATAACCTACATTTTTCTGTCATTGTCAGGGTTTGGCATTAGTAGCATAGAGTTGGTAGGAAGATTGTGTTGTAATTCTTTCTTAATAACTATTGATAAGTGTTTGTTCTTTATTATTGGTGCCATTTATCCAATGACATGGTTTACTTTATTGCTTCTATTTTCAATCTCGTCTTCTTATTTGCTGTTTGATGTTATTATACTTCTTAAGTACTTGAATCTCTTTACGTGTTTCAGTGGGTGTTATTTTAGATGCATCTTTATTGTTTTCCTCTTCTTTTGTTGTAGTCATTACCTATGGTTTACTGGTTTTAATTTTCATGTTATGTTCCTTACAAACTTCGTTAAGATTATTCATGTGATCTTGTAATTCTGCTGCTGATTTTGCTATTAGTGCTTGATAATCCGCAAATAGGAGTTCTGTAATAGTGTAATTTGTCGTTGGTACTTCTTTTGTGTTCTGTTATTCAGACGGTAATCTTGCAGTCTCTATTTGTCTGGTTTCTTTACATATGCTGTCTATATCCATCCATCCATCATGTGCCATGCCAGTAAGCGTGGGCGGTCATGTTCTGCCATCTCACTCGATCAACAGAGTCGTGGATCAGTTCCGTATTTCTGTCTCGACCATGCCACAAGGCCAAGCCATCCAGATACTTGTTTCTAGGTCTTCCCCTTGGTCTGTTCCCCTCGATCTTACCAGTTGTCACCAAGTTCTCCAAATCATTTCTTCTCATAACATGCCCAAAAAATTGTGACTGTCTACGTCTAATGTCTCTGATCAGTTTACGATCTTCATTTGTTTCTTGAAGGACTTGTTCATTGGTCTTTCTAGCTGTCCATGGTATTCTTTGCATTTTCCTCAGAAACCACATTTCTACAGCCATCAGATGTTTTTCAGCCTGGCTGCTCATTGTCCAAGCTTCACATCCATATAAAAGTACAGGTTCTATGTAGCATCTCAACACTCTTTTTCTCGTTTCAATTGACATCTTTTTATTGGTCAGTATGTTTTTCATCTTGCTAAAGGCTACTTTTGCCATGGCGATCCTTGTTCTAATCTCTTCAAGGCATCTCCCATCAGATGTTATTACTGTTCCGAGATAATTGTACCTATTCACTTGTTGAAGAATATTCCCATTTACTTGTATATTACACTGTGGTATTTCGTTCTTCCTAGTGACGACCATAATCTGTGTCTTTTTACAATTTAATTCTAACCCTTGTTGTTCACTGTGTGTAACAACCGCATCTACTAAATTTTGCAGGATCCTGTTCATTGTCTGCAATCAAGACTGTATCATCTGCATATCTAATGTTATTGATGCATCGTCCCCCAATGTTGATTCCTTCCATATTTTCAATATTTCTGAAAATATTTTCACTGTACAGGGAAAACAGATCTGGAGACATTACACATCCCTGTCTCACACCTCTCTTAATAGGCTGATATTGGCTTACTTCATTATCAACTCTTATGGCAGCTTGTTGTTTCCAATATATGTTTTTTACAAGTCTAAGGTCTTTCCCATCAATTTGTAGATCTTCAAGCATCCTTATCATGTTGACATGTCTCACTTTATCAAAAGCCTTTGTGTAGTCAATAAAGCAAAGGTGTAGATCTTTGTTTACTTCTATAGAACGTTCGATTACGGTTCTCAGTATATACACAGCATTTACTGTACCCTTGCCTACTACAAACCCACATTGTTCTTCTCCTATTTCAGGTTGTATTTTCCTCCTAACTCTTTGCATGATAATTCTTAGCAAAATCTTCGTGATGTGACTCATTATACTAATTGTTCGATGTTGATCACATTCCAAGGCTCCTGATTTCTTTGGGATTGCAATAAATACAGAATTACATAACTCATGAGGTATATTTCCAGTATCATATATTGTATTAAGCAGACTGGTAACTTTATCTATTCCATATTCTTCTAAAGCATTAATCATTTCTGTTGTGACGCTGTCTGGACCGGGGGTCTTGCCAGATTTCATATGATTAAGAGCATTCTGAACCTCCGTCTTCAAAATTGCTGGCCCTTCATTGTTATTTTGAACAATATATTGTTCGTCTCTGTTATCGTCATAAAGGTTTTTCACGTAATCTGACCATACATGTAAAATCTGATCTTTTTCTATTATGACTCTTCCATCTTTTGTCTTTAGGCAGCCTGCTGATGTACGTGTTCTTTGATTAGTAATCTCCTGAATTCTTTTGTGCATTAGTTTCGCATTTTTACTGTTGTGTTGTTTTTCAATTTCTCTGCAATTTTTCTCAAGCCATGTTTCTTTAGCCTCCTTACATAAGGTTCTGACTTTTCTGTGAATTTCTTCATATTTGGCAGGATTATTTTTGTTCTGTCTTCTTGTTTCCATTAGTTGTAAAATTTCTTCAGTCATCCATGTCTTACGGCCCACTTTCTTTACTTTTGGAATAGTTTTTTCTGCTGCACAACTGATTGAATTCTTCAGCATTTCCCATTGATCATCTACATCTTGAAATAGGATCTCTAGATCAGACAATAAATCAAATTTGGTCTTTACTTCTATGTTAAAATTATCTTGTATTTCTTTGTCAGTTTTCAATTTGCACAAGTCATATTTAGGGTTTCCTGCTGTATACTTGACTTTCTTTAACTTTACCCTCAATGTGCCAGTAATTAATCTGTGATCACTGTAACAGTCTGCATTTGGAACTGTTTTTACAACTGTTAATGCATTTCGAAACCTTTTGCTTATCAGGATGTAATCTATCTGGTTTTTAATCCTGCTGTCTGGACTCCTCCATGTCCATAATCTTCTAGGATGTTGTTTAAACCAGGTGTTTCCTACAACCATTTCTTGTTCTTTTGCCCATTCTACAAGTCTGTAACCTCTTTCATTTCTCTCTCCCAAACCATGGTTGCCTACACTGCATCCATCGCTTTGCTTTCCTATTTTTGCGTTGAAATCACCCATTATGATATTTATTTCTGATTTTTTACAGTTCTTCAAAGCAGACTCCATGTCATTATAAAATTTCTCTATACTTTCTTCACTGCTTTCACTTGTTGGGCATATACTTGAATTACATTTATTTTAAAAGGTCTTCCGTTTAATTTTACTAATAGAACTCTGTCTGACACAGCCCAATATCCTTTGACAGAATTTGATGTTTGCTTATCTAATATAATGGCTACACCTCTTTGCTGTTCTTCTCCCCCCGAGTAAATAATCTTACAATCCTCTCCTGTCCTTATCCCTGCTCCTCTCCATCTCGTTTCCGATATTCCTAATATGTTAATCTTCTCTCTCTCCATTTCTTTTTTGATGTCCTCCAACTTTCCATCTGCATTCATTGTTCTAACATTCCAAGTTCCTACTCTCAATGATATTAATCTTTTGCACCTAGTAGCCTGTTGACGGTCTGGAGTCACCTGGTGCGCATGACTATCCCTACCGGGCGAGGCTGCTCCTATGGAGCACCCATTTACGCCGTTTCTCTGATTATCGATAAGTGAACACAACATGATTTTCTTGGCATGTGTAAAGAAGGTAGTTTGCCATTGCTTTCCTTCCCAGCAGTGACCATACTGGTCAGTGACCGTAGCCATTGTCTCCTCAAAAAAGGAGATCCTCTGCCTACCGTCGTGAAGGTGGAGACCATAACCTACAACTATCTGTCGGCTGCTCTCCATCTTCATCCACCACCTGCACCCATGGCTTCACGTAACCCTGATCGGGGGGCTAAACGGGTACTCCACCTTGCCCAAGGGTGTCCCGTAGGCTAGCGGAGGGAAGGAGACGCCTTACTTCTCCTTTGATAGGGGATACCCCTACCCCGCTACCGCTGTCTATATAGATTATGAAAAAAGGGGGGGGGGGGGGGGGGGCACGACACACCTTTGTCGTACTCCGGATCTTATGATGAAGGGTTCTGAGTGCCCTCCATTTTTTCTCACTAAGCGTTCATTATTGTCATATAAACTCCTACATTTTTCAGTTTATTAGATGTGGACTCAATCCATATCGTTTAAAGATTTCCTACAGCTTGTTTCTATCTGCTCTATCAAATGCCTTTTCTTGGTCGACAAAGGCTAAATAGAATATAACGTTAGTGTGCAGCTGATCATAATCATCATCATCATCATCATCATCATCATCATCATAATCATCATCATCATCATCATCATCATCTCCCACTTCGGCCGTCAAGCGTCGTGGGGAGGAATAATTTGCGCTGCAGCGCCCGATGGGCGGCACTTGATAGTGTCATTCCGTGTGATTGTACAATGTCTTTGGTGTCATCAATCCATTTTCTTCTTGGTCTCGTCGCAGATGATCTTTGATGTAAGGCCAGTGATGGTAGTTGATGTTGCTACATTCTGACGACATGGACAAACCACCTGATCTTCTGTCTTTCAATAAATGTGGCACAAGGTGTTGATCCCACTGTCTGTCTGATAACAGCATTTCTTATTCGGTCTCGGATTGTTAAACTGGCAGCTCTCCTCAGGCATCTCATCTCGCAGGTGTTGATTTTGCGAAAGTGTGGTTTGAATAAAGTCCAAGTTTGAGGTTGATAGCTTAGGGTTGGTGTGAATATGCTATTTATTATCTGTGCACCTGATAAAATACAATAATATACACCAGACAATAAATCGTGCAATATTGTGTTTGTGTTTTCATTATTGTAATTCACAACGGGGGACATTGTTACGATACAACATTGTGTTTAAATTTACATTCGGCAGAATCACAACACAGACTGGATGTATAGCGAAAAAGACACATCTTATGGTCACTCTGGCAAAGTTACCAGTGCCATGTCATCTTTGGGGCCCACGTTTGGCACCCACTACAGTCAGCTTAATGTGGGTAGTGACATCAAGGGCTCCCATTTCCCATCGGATCTAGACAGAACCAATCTTAGACACGCAGCTTCTGAGCCCAGTGTCAGGCCTAAGTCGGTCACATGGAATATGTCCAGGTAGGTTCAGGTAATATGCGATCTGAAGGTCGGCGTTGCTGAAATGTTTAACGCACTGAAACTGTCTCTGCTGATCTAGGCGTAGTAGTTTCATTTCACATGCTGGTCTATTTGGACTTAAATATTGACTTACTGATCTTGCTTGACGTGGGGAAGCAAATTACATACACAACAAAAGTCGGAAAGGGTTCGTCGATGGCGAGGGGCACTGGTATTAGGGAAAGCTAACACTCAAGCTAAAGTCAGTTCAGTGCACCTGATACTACAATTGAAGCAATTGGACGTAATGTAGTTTGCCATTGCTTTCTGAATGAGAAGTCGACGTACACACACACACACACACACACACACACACACACACACACACAAATGCATCTGCTTTTTGTTAGGGCCAATTGCTGGGCGGCGCTCATTAAATCCGACACCCCACATTGTGTCAACGGCTTCTGGCGGAGGAGGGCGATTTGGAGGGTACGAGCCTTACCCTAATGCGAGGAAATGCAAACTAAAGAACACATTTCATGGCAGGGCAGACCAGGTCCTAAGCCTTGGTCAGCAACTGGTCTAGGATCGAAGCATTGCTTTGCTGATATGACAGATGTACTGGTGCTACATTTCATCTGGAGTAAACTAGTCAGGCCGAGAGAGGGATCATGCTGCATGGGCAAAACATGGTCCTTACAATTCAGCCGAAACTTTTTGCTACGGAAAGGTATAACTCCATATTGGTCCCCTCCATGAGTTGTAGTTATTATGCCTTTTTTAAGCACAGTGTAAGAAACTTGTCTGTCAAGACGGCAAGGTGCCAATGGCAGTAGTAGGCGCATTGTTCCCGCTGTCAGTTAACTATGTGTGGTCTGTGAATATGTGCAGTGATATGCTTTGTCTTCTATAGCTCATTATAATAATCTCTTGGTAATGTGTAGGGTAGACGGCGCATTAGCGGATTTGACAGGGAGCTCCGCCGGTAAGGCCATGAACGCGTGAGGGCTCGTCGCTTACCAAAGAGTAGCGATTTATTGGTCACCGATTCCTCTTCCTTCTTGCTCTCAAGCCTAGGAAATGTGTGTGCACTATCACAAAAAGTACCCATGGCAGCTTAAGGACAATTATTATTTTGTTATATAATGTATATGCTGGTCTCCCTGGCGAAGGTGTTAACGACTTTCTCCGTAATCCCGTGCATCCACGGGAGGAACACAGTTGCGCGAGATTCGGCAGCGGCTCGCGTCGCGTTGGTTATTTACGGGGTACGTGAGTCGGTCGCTCAGAAAGAAATGGCAAACTACTGAGCGTAATCTTGCCAAGAACATCAACAGCAGCTGACAAATTCTGGTGGTGACTGCAACGTCCTGTAAGGTATTTTTTTTCCCGCGTTTCCACCCTGTTTCAGGATATTGCTGTCAACATCAGCATCCTTCAGCTGAATGTTGATTCTTAAGCTAGATTACGCTCATCAGCATGCCACGAATTTCTGAGCGACCTGCTCCATACTCTCATAAGTCACTGGCGCGACTCGAAACGCTTCCAATTCTCATACACTCACGTCAACCACGAGAGTATTTGGTGTTACGTAGAAAGCTGCTAACCCCTCGTCCTGTGTAATGGATATGCAACTAAAAAAACAAAAATAATATATATGGCAGCGGGAGTTTTAACGAAGTTGATACGAAATTCAGCTGCAATGTCATGAGCGCAGTCGAACGAGGGTTCGAAGCCTCCACTCATCGCCTGCTAAGTGAGGGAAAGCTTGGCCGCCTTTTATTTCGCGCATACAGGCCTGCACAATGTCATGGCTCTATCACATCAAATATCCATAACAGTAAACTGCTTTGCAACATTTTCTTCGGGTGGGTTTTTGTTATTAGCTTATAATGTTTGTTTCAAAGGGACTCGGTCAAGGTGATCCCTGCAGGTGAGGCGAGACACGACAGAGCAGGTGTGCGTGGCAAAGGTGAGTATATGTAATTGTGAGAACACCGTACACCTCTAGTAGTAGAATAGGTATGAAGTGGAAACTAGAGACAGCCGTAACAGGTGGCTTATTCAGGAATAGTCTGTGTGTATGTGTGAGTATGCGTGAATGAGAGAAAGAGTGAGAGTGTGTAACAGAGAGAGAGAGAGAGAGAGAGAGAGAGAGAGAGAGAGAGAGAGAGAGAGAGATGGTGGGTGGGAGTATGTGTACGAGAGAGAAAGTGAGTTAATGTGTCTGTGTGAGAGAGTGTGTGTGGCGCCAGGATCGACCAGAGTATCAGCCCATGGCAGGTGAGAAACTGATGTAGTGTTCCACTCTTGTAGTGCTCACCTGATGTAGTGTTGCCCTCAGTAGTGTTCCCCCTCAGTTGTGTTCCTTTGATGTAGAGTGTCCCTGATGTAGTGTTCCCCTGATGCAGTGTTTCCCTGATGTAGTGTTCCCCTGATGTAGTGTCCCCTGATGTACTGTTCCCCTGATGTAGTGTTCCCCTCATTAGTGTTTCCCTGATGTAGTGTCCCCTGATGTAGTGTTTCTATGATGTAGTGTTCCCATGATGTAGTATTCCCCTAATGTAGTGTTCCACAACGTAGTGTTCCCCTCGGTAGTGTTCCCCTGATATAGCGTTTCCCTGATGTAATGTTTCCCTGATTTACTGTTCCCCTGATGTAGTGTTCCCTTCAGTAGTTTTCCCCTGATGTAGTATTCCCCTCAGTAGTGTTCCCCTCAGTAGTGTCCCCCTGATGTAGTGTTCCTTAGATGTAGCGTACCCCTGATGTAGTGTTCCCTTCAGTAGTGTTCCCCTGATGTAGTGTTCCCATGATGTAGTGTTCCTTTGATGTAGCGTACCCCTGATGTAGTGTTCCCTTCAGTAGTGTTCCCCTGATGTAGTGTTCCCATGATGTAGTGTTCCTTTGATGTAGCGTACCCCTGATGTAGCGTACCCCTGATGTAGTGTTCCCCTCAGTAGTGTTCTCCTGATGTAGTGTTCCCATGATGTAGTGTTCCTTTGATGTAGCGTACCCCTGATGTAATGTTCCCTTCAGTAGTGTTCCCCTGATGTAGTGTTCCCTTCAGTACTGTTCCCCTGATGTAGTGTTCCATGATGTAGTGTTCCTTTGATGTAGCGTACCCCTGATGTAGTGTTCCCCTCAGTAGTGTTCCCCTTATGTAGTGTTCCCCTCAGTAGTGTTCCCTTCAGTAGTGTTCCCCTCAGTAGTGTTCCCTTCAGTACTGTTCCCCTGATGTAGCGTACCCCTGATGTAGTGTTCTCCTCAGTAGTGTTCCCCTGATGTAGTGTTCCCCTCAGTAGTGTTCCCTTCAGTAGTGTTCCCCTCAGTAGTGTTCCCTTCAGTACTGTTCCCCTGATGTAGTGTTCTCCTCAGTAGTGTTCCCCTGATGTAGTGTTCCCATGATGTAGTGTTCCCCTCAGTAGTGTTCCCTTCAGTACTGTTCCCCTGATGTAGTGTTCCCATGATGTAGTGTTCCTTTGATGTAGCGTACCCCTGATGTAATGTTCCCTTCAGTAGTGTTCCCCTCAGTAGTGTTCCCTTCAGTACTGTTCCCCTGATGTAGTGTTCCCTTCAGTAGTGTTCCCCTGATGTAGTGTTCCCTTCAGTAGTGTTCCCCTGATGTAGTGTTCCCCTCAGTAGTGTTCCCCTCAGTAGTGTTCCCTTCAGTAGTGTTCCCCTCAGTAGTGTTCCCTTCAGTACTGTTCCCCTGATGTAGTGTTCCCTTCAGTAGTGTTCCCCTGATGTAGTGTTCCCATGATGTAGTGTTCCCCTGATGTAGCGTACCCCTCAGTAGTGTTCCCCTCAGTAGTGTTCCCCTGATGTAGTGTTCCCCTGATGTAGTGTTCCCCTCAGTAGTGTTCCCCTCAGTAGTGTTCCCCTGATGTAGTGTTCCCCTGATGTAGTGTTCCCCTCAGTAGTGTTCCCCTCAGTAGTGTTCCCCTGATGTAGTGTTCCCCTCAGTAGTGTTCCCCTGATGTAGTGTTCCCCTGATGTAGTGTTCCCATGATGTAGTGTTCCCCTGATGTAGTGTTCCCCTGATGTAGCGTACCCCTGATGTAGTGTTCCCCTCAGTAGTGTTCTCCTCAGTAGTGTTCCCCTGATGTAGTGTTCCCATGATGCAGTGTTCCTTTGATGTAGCGTACCCCTGATGTAGTGTTCCCCTCAGTAGTGTTCCCCTCAGTAGTGTTCCCCTGATGTAGTGTTCCCCTGATGTAGTGTTCCCCTCAGTAGTGTTCCCCTCAGTAGTGTTCCCCTGATGTAGTGTTCCCCTGATGTAGTGTTCCCCTCAGTAGTGTTCCCCTCAGTAGTGTTCCCCTGATGTAGTGTTCCCCTGATGTAGTGTTCCCCTCAGTAGTGTTCCCCTCAGTAGTGTTCCCCTGATGTAGTGTTCCCCTCAGTAGTGTTCCCCTGATGTAGTGTTCCCCTGATGTAGTGTTCCCATGATGTAGTGTTCCCCTGATGTAGTGTTCCCCTGATGTAGCGTACCCCTGATGTAGTGTTCCCCTCAGTAGTGTTCTCCTCAGTAGTGTTCCCCTGATGTAGTGTTCCCATGATGCAGTGTTCCTTTGATGTAGCGTACCCTGATGTAGTGTTCCCCTCAGTAGTGTTCCCCTCAGTAGTGTTCCCCTGATGTAGTGTTCCCCTGATGTAGTGTTCCCCTCAGTAGTGTTCCCCTCAGTAGTGTTCCCCTGATGTAGTGTTCCCCTGATGTAGTGTTCCCCTCAGTAGTGTTCCCCTCAGTAGTGTTCCCCTGATGTAGTGTTCCCCTCAGTAGTGTTCCCCTGATGTAGTGTTCCCCTGATGTAGTGTTCCCCTGATGTAGCGTACCCCTGATGTAGTGTTCCCCTCAGTAGTGTTCCCCTCAGTAGTGTTCCCCTGATGTAGTGTTCCCCTGATGTAGTGTTCCCCTCAGTAGTGTTCCCCTCAGTAGTGTTCCCCTGATGTAGTGTTCCCCTGATGTAGTGTTCCCCTCAGTAGTGTTCCCCTCAGTAGTGTTCCCCTGATGTAGTGTTCCCCTCAGTAGTGTTCCCCTGATGTAGTGTTTCCCCTGATGTAGTGTTCCCCTGATGTAGTGGTTCCCCTGATGTAGTGTTCCCTGATGTAGCGTACCCCTGATGTAGTGTTCCCCTCAGTAGTGTTCTCCTCAGTAGTGTTCCCCTGATGTAGTGTTCCAATGATGCAGTGTTCCTTTGATGTAGCGTACCCTTGATGTAGTGTTCCCCTGATGTAGTGTTCCCCTGATGTAGTGTTCCCCTCAGTAGTGTTCCCCTCAGTAGTGTTCCCCTGATGTAGTGTTCCCCTGATGTAGTGTTCCCCTCAGTAGTGTTCCCCTCAGTAGTGTTCCCCTCAGTAGTGTTCCCCTCAGTAGTGTTCCCCTGATGTAGTGTTCCCCTGATGTAGTGTTCCCCTCAGTAGTGTTCCCCTCAGTAGTGTTCCCCTGATGTAGTGTTCCCCTGATGTAGTGTTCCCCTCAGTAGTGTTCCCCTCAGTAGTGTTCCCTCAGTAGTGTTCCCCTCAGTAGTGTTCCCCTGATGTAGTGTTCCATGATGCAGTGTTCCCCTCAGTAGTGTTCCCCTCAGTAGTGTTCCCCTGATGTAGTGTTCCCCTGATGTAGTGTTCCCCTCAGTAGTGTTCCCCTCAGTAGTGTTCCCCTCAGTAGTGTTCCCCTCAGTAGTGTTCCCCTGATGTAGTGTTCCCATGATGCAGTGTTCCCCTCAGTAGTGTTCTCCTCAGTAGTGTTCCCCTGATGTAGTGTTCCCCTGATGTAGTGTTCCCCTGATGTAGTGTTCCCATGATGCAGTGTTCCTTTGATGTAGCGTACCCCTGATGTAGTGTTCCCCTGATGTAGTGTTCCCCTCAGTAGTGTTCCCCTGATGTAGTGTTCCCCTGATGTAGTGTTCCCCTCAGTAGTGTCCCCCTGATGTAGTATTCCCCTCAGTAGTGTTCCCCTCAGTAGTGTTCCTCTGATGTAGTGTTCCCATGATGTAGTGTTCCTTTGATGTAGCGTACCCTTGATGTAGTGTTCCCCTCAGTAGTGTTCCCCTCAGTAGTGTTCCCCTGATGTAGTGTTCCCCTGATGTAGTGTTCCCATGATGCAGTGTTCCTTTGATGTAGCGTACCCCTGATGTAGTGTTCCCCTCAGTAGTGTTCCCGTCAGTAGTGTCCCCCTGATGTAGTGTTCCCATGATGTAGTGTTCCTTTGATGTAGCGTACCCCTGATGTAGTGTTCCCCTCAGTAGTGTTCCCCTCAGTAGTGTCCCCCTGATGTAGTGTCCCCCTCAGTAGTGTCCCCATGATGTAGTGTTCCCATGATGTAGTGTATGCATAACTGTGAGAGTTTGTGCAAATGATGTAAGTATGTGTACAGGTATGTATGAGTGTCTGCCTGTCTCATAACATGGTAATATGCATTGTTTATGTCTATAAGATCCATTTAACAATGTCTTTTTTTTTTCCTATGTGAATGTAACATGCACAACTGATGAATACAGATGAGTGATTCGAAGGGCCGAATGTAAAACGGGTCTGCGTGCCCAATTTGTTACCCTTTGAAAATAAAGATCGTTCGTTCGTTCTTTTTTCTGTTCACAACTCACAGTCTCATTTGCCGTAGACAACTCGTCTGTCTTTTGTCTATTCACAATTCACAGTATCACTTTCCGTCGACATCTGGTCTCTCTGTTGTTTATTCACAATTCTCAATATCAAATGTCGTCGACATCTAATTTCTCTATTATCTATTCACAATTTACAGTATCATTCAATGTCGACACCAGGTCTGCCTTTTGTCTATTCACCAGCTCATGAAGAAGAAGTTGATAGACAGAATGTGCAATATTACAAATATGACACTGAGCGCCCGGCAACTGCAGATGTAGAGGTCAATGGGAAAGTATGATGGTTTCATTCATTCATTCATTCATTCATTATCGTGTTATTCATCTTTACATTCATCCATTCATATTTAATTAGTTTTATTTAATTTATTCATTTGTTTATTCAATATGGATCTGCTGGAGTGCTGGAACTCCTATGGTGCATATTGTCTCGATGGACAGTGTCCGTCATATAATGACCTAGTCTGTGGCCTTATCCAGTTTTCGAGAGTTCGACCTGACTAAAAGAACCATAGGTCAAATGTCAGCCAGCATCTGAAGGTTTGACCTACTTCATCAAGTCTTCAAAGCACAAGAGTTGTCAAGAGATATCATCGTGGCTCCTCCGAAGTCGGAGAGTGTCTGCCTGTGCGGCGAGGAACCACCAGTCTGCACACCAATAAGCCAGACATGGGACAACGGATACTCACGCAAAACTCGGGTCCTGCATGACATTACACTGATGTTGGACAACAGGATGAAATCATCCGACTTACAGGACTTCCGGTTGGAGC
>JACEFZ010016142.1:100000-105000 GCA_014155875.1 Cepaea nemoralis
TACTTCAATCTTCTATACAGTACTTCAATTCTCTATACTTCGATCCTCCATACTTCAGTCCTCCATATTTCAATCTGCTATACTTCAATTCTCCATGCTTCAATCTTTCATACTTCAATCCTCCATATTTCAATCTTCTATACTTCAATTATCCATACTTCATTCCTCCATACTTCAATCCTCCATAATTCATTCCTTCATACTTCAAGCCTCCTTACTTCAACCCTATATTCTCCAATCTTTTATGTATTTTTTACATATTAAAAAAATTATACATAATATTTTCTCACTTCCATTTTGGCTTTTCCTAGCATATTTCGAACTTTGGGAGATAAACTTCCCTATATGCAATTGTAGTAGCAGGTAGAATAAATACCATGCCGGTCAGTTGAACTTAAATGTTGACTTTTCGTCCTTGACCTTGGATGGTTCATTACAAGCAAGTTAGAATTCGGTGTGGGTTCGCCTGATGGCGAGGGACACTTGAGATGGTCTAGCACATGAGGAATTGAGGCCGCCTGTATATCCACTATATATATATATATATATATATATATATATATATATATATATATATATATATATATATATATATATATATATATATATATATATATTCCATATATATCCTCTCTGTATATCTTCTCTATATATTCTTTCTGTAAATATATATAATCCTTTCTATATCTTCTCTGTCTGTCTGTCTGTCTGTCTGTCTGTCTGTCTGTCTGTCTGTCTGTCTGTCTGTCTGTCTGTCTGTCTGTCTGTCTGTCTGTCTGTCTCTCTCTCTCTCTCTCTCTCTATATATATATATATATATATATATATATATATATATATATATATATATATATATAGAATCAACTCTGGAAATAAGATATACTATGCACTACAATATGCCGGCTCCATGGCCGAGGGGTTAGCAGCTTTCTCCGCTAACCCCGAATACTCTCGTCACGTGACGCGACGAGAATTAGCAGTGGTTCGAATCGCAAAAGTGACTTAAGAGAGTATGGAGCCGGTCGCTCAGAAAGTCGTGGCGTGCTGATGGGCGTAATCTAGCCTAGGAATCAACATACAGCTGAAAGATGCTGGTATTGACCGCAATATCCTGAAACAGGATGGAAACGCGGGAAAAAAAATGCACTACAACATCTACTAAATTCAAAGGCGCTATCTCGTAACACCAAAATCACAATATACAAAACACTGATCAGACCAGCTGTGCTGTATGGCTCTGAAACCTGGAGTACACCGAAAGGAGACGAAGCCTTGTTACAAACCCTTGAGAACAAAATTTTAAGACGCATCTTTGGACCCTTTAGGGATACACAAAGTGGAGAGTGGAAAAGAAGAAGTAACAAAGGCATATATGATCTGTTTAAGTCCCCGCTAATCACTGGTATCATGAAGGCTAATAGACTACAATGGCTGGGGCATATAGAAAGAATGGAAGATAATAGGGAAACAAAACTCGCTTACACTCAGGAAATAAATGACCGTAGACCCCGAGGTAGACCAAGAAGACGGTGGAGAGATAATACATACACAGATCTACAAGCTCTTGGAATCAACGACTGGCAAGAGAAGGTCCACCAGAGAGACGAATGGAGACGGATTGTATCTGCAGCAAAGAACCTCAATGGCTCGGAACGCTGAAGAAGATATATATATCGTCTCTATGCATATTCACAATATTTCTTCTCTATATATGTTCATTACATATCGTCTCTATATATATTCTCTATACTTCTTCTTTATATATTGTCACTATGTATCCTCCCTATACATCTTCTCTATATATCTCAAGAACGTGTTACAGGCATCATCACTCGGAAGGAACACCCCCACACCAGGAACCTGGTCCGGACTAAACCCTTCCAGCGACACCAGATGTACATGCGGGTATGGAAGGCCCGGCCTCCAGTCTGCGAAGCCAGCCGCAGCAATGTGTGTCGGGAAGTGCACAAGAAACTGCTGAAGAAAGAGGAGATTGTGAAGGTAAGACTACGTTGCCACATCAGGACCTAGCAAAACTCTTAAACAGCTTTACATGTACTTGTGAGAGTGTAAAGCATGCTCACTTGTGAGAGAAGCCAGCTGCAGTTGCGTGTGTTCAAAAGTCTATTAGAAATTCAAAATAGTAAAGAAAACTCTAACCTGCAAAGATCCCGGCGACTGCACTAGCCAGGCGGCCTTAATTCCCCAGGCTGAAGGACACCCCCCCCCCCCCCCTTCTGCCATACACCGCATGTACTATATTGGCGGTAAATGACAGTTTTCGCGTACTTAATTTGAATAACGAAGGTACAAACAATAGATTGCACGATTTATTGTCTGGTTTGTTTCGCTGTATCTTGTCAGTAACATACTAGAGAAATTACACAACATAAATTATAGTAATTAGATACATCCTTTTAGATGAAATATACAGCACATATTCATACAGCAATTTGAATTGTCTACAGCGGTAATTATAAACACACAGAATGGTCGCATTTTAAAGCTGGCAGAAGCAATCGCCATTTATTTACAGAAACCAACTTTGTGCAAACAAAAAGACATGATAGTCAGTTTACAATTACTGTGGTAGACAATTAAAATGACTGTGTGAACATGTGTGTTGTATATTTCAGACGAAAGCATTTACGCACTTTGCGTAAGATAAAAATCTCTCGGTAATTTGAAATAGTATATTGATTTTGTTGCTGGCAAAGATGAATTCCGCAAAATAGAAAACACACAGACAACAGGAATATTTATAGCATGTGTGATTCTTGTATACGTGCATGTGGGTCCTTGCCTTGTACTCTGGATTTTGTGCAGTGAGTTATTACTCTCTGCGTGTGATCTACTGGAAGAGCTTGAGACAATTGTTTGTACTGAAGCTGTTTTTCCTATCGAGACACCTGTGTGAATTGAATCTGATATTTTACTATTAAGACATATTTGTGAATTGAAGATGGTTCTCTTCCATTGATGCAACTATGTAACCTAAGATGGTTCTTTTATATCGAGACAACTGTGTAAATTAAATATGATATTTTACTATTGAGACATATGTGCGAACTGAAGCTATGTTACTATTGAGACATCTGTGTGAATCACAGCTGATATTTCACTATTAAGACATCTGTGTGAATTAAAGATGATATTTCACTGTTGAAACAGCTGTGTGAATTAAAGTTGATATTTTTTTCTATTGATATGTCTATGAGAATTTACGCCGAGTCTTTTCTATAGAGGCATATGTGTGAATTGAATCTGCTATTTTACTATTGAGACATCTGTGTGAATTAAAGATATTTCACTGTTGAGACAGCTGTGTGAATTGAAGATATTTTTTTTCTATTGATATGTCTATGAGAATTTACGTCGAGTCTTTTCTATAGAGGCATATGTGTGAATTGAATCTGCTATTTTACTATTGAGATGCATTTATCACTGATAACTTGTGACTGGTTGTATCAACAGGTACCGAACAAAACGCTGACGCCCAACTCCTACATTGTTCCAACGGATAAGCCTCGATATGAACTCCGCTGGGCTGTGCGTCAGTGCAATGAGAACTACGAAATGCCACCTTGTGGCTTTTTTCAAGAATCGTAAGCAGCTCATCCACCAGGACCTGTGGCTTCAAAGCTCAAAAGTCCGGAATTCTCGCTTTGGTTGTCTCTATGGTTTCAAATCGACCGCCTGGGATTTTGCGTCTGTGACTTCAAATCAATCGCCTGGAACTCTGGCTTCTATTATCACTGTGACTTCAACTCAAACGCCTGGAACTCTTGCTTCTATTGTTTATGTGGCTTCATAGCTTAAACGCCCGGAACTCTGGCTTTAATTGTCATCCACCTGGACTCTAATTTCTTTGCTTTGGACTTTGTTTTGTGTTGTATATAGCCTACACCACCAGACACAATTCAACCACAATGACAGTTTATGGCAGATTCAATTTTACGTTTGATACACATGAATTGTGTTTATGTTTGTAACCAGTCACCAAGCTAAACCCGTTATCATTATTATCCGTGTCTTTAATAAAAAGTGAGCAAATGAAGCTAGAATACATGTTAACAGTGTCTGTTGGTGTATTCATGGCATGTTTTCTTGGCATACGGTCCGAATTAAGTGTTTTGTCTCACACATGTTACAGTTGAGTTAAGTCAAGAACCGACATCAAGCACTCAGGGCATTCTCATACGTGCTCCGTCCTCATCTGTAACAGCCAGTGAAAAGTCCTGAAACTAAAAGTACCAGTTTCAGTCTGTTTATATGTCAATTTGGGCTTTCATCGTAGTTTTGAGCGTCGGCCAAATCCTCTGGTTACTCTCTCCAGCACTGGTCTCTCCAAGTGATGATGATCTGTCTGTTCTTCTGCACTATACACATGATCCCAAAGGACTCCAACCACGTCTGCCTTATCATTCATCAATACTCCATAAAAGGTGCAGACCCAGCCAATCTGTCCGCTTGTTCGTTTCCCACCACACCAACATGTCCCGGGGAACAAAATCCAACATATACTCCCTATCTTTGGTTGTTGAACTATGAAGAACTTGGAAGCAATATAAATGTGGTTCCTGAGACGAATGTTGCGAATTCCTTGGACTGCCAGTATTACAAAAACAAAACGATTGCCTGAAAGAAGCTAATGAAACTAGACCATCAGATACAACAATAAGAAAGAGTCCCACAAGTTTCTTTGGTCATATGGTGAGAAGCGAGGCATCTGAGAACATCGTGACAACTGGAAAGATCAGGGTGTGAGAGGGAGAAGCAGACCAAGAGAAATTATGCTGGATTGATCGAGACGGTGGCATGGAGGAATAACATCACCAGAGTTGATCAAGAACGCCGAAGACCGAGATCTGGGGAAAGCCATGAACGCCTACGCCAGCTGGCAAGGCACTTGATGATGATGAGTGGAAGTCGGCCACTCTGCCCGAAACATGCCTAGAAAACAGAAGCTTGTATTTCAGGGATCATGCGGAAAGCGTCGT
>JACEFZ010016142.1:110000-155000 GCA_014155875.1 Cepaea nemoralis
TCATGTCTTTTTCCTCGCACAAAGTTGGTTTTTGTAAATGAATCTTCTTCTTCTTCTGCGTTCATCCAGAGTTTTTTTTTCGGACATGATTGCGTTGTGTCTGTTTACAGCAGAGCTGCGTTCTTGCGCCGTTAGGCCGACACATCCGACTTCTGTGGGCATTTGTTGACCGGGTTAATCTTCCCGAGGGTTTCTTAGGACGTTTGACTCTCACTGTTGTGGTGTGATCCCCTATCCCAGCTGGCCCATATAGAACAGCCAAAGACATCCTTGTCAGCCCTCAAGGGAAGGCAGGGGCAGACCATGGGCAATCCCCGCCATCCAAGGAGGCTTCCATACTTGCAGAGCCGACGCACAGCGCTCTGGTATTGGGCCCACCCAAGGAATCGTCACGTCCTGCACATGGCTGCTTAGCCTCACTTCCGTATATTGGGCCATCCGTTCACCATAGGCTGTTCTTCCGGAAACCAGAAGAATGCAGTCTGCAGGTGACATCCACATAGTGAGCTTTCGATTCGGACTTTCCACGTAATGGATTTGCTATCCAAACAATATTCCATTTCATGCCTCTGGGACGCTTTTGTAACCGACATACCTGTGGTATGAAGTGCGGCAGTCTAAATACTTCTTTATGCACCTTTAAATGTCAACCTAAATGTAGTTAAAGTAAGCTGCGGTCAACTTGAGCTTGTTGATATCTCCATAGAGCTTGTCCTCAAATGAAGCAGGTGTGGGCCAAAATATCTTTCTCAGTTCTGCATATATTGGGCACTCTTGCAGCAAATGTTTAGCTGTCATTTTACCAGTTCCACAATTACATTCATCGGTATCTCCTATCTTTAATTTATTGAACAAGTGGTATTTCAGCCTGTTATGTCCTGTGCGGAGTCTGAAGATTGCTACTTGTTCTCTCCGGTCGAGTTTGTAATATGCATCATCCTTCTGGTGGCCTGGATGCTCTGATTCCCATTTGGTTCTATAAGTGCTTTCTATAAATCTCTTTGCCTCATTATAGATTATGTCTATGTAAGGCTGTGGTTGTCGTCCACCCTCTTTTGCTAGTCTGTCAGCCTCTTCATTTCCAGGTATACTGCAATGTGATGGGATCCACTGTATTACAACTTTTTTTTTATTTCTGGCATAGGCCATGGAGTGCTGCTCTTAGGTCAGCTAGTTCTGTGCTGTTTTTGCTCTTCAGTATTGAGACAGCTGACTTTGCATCTGTGAAGATAGCTATTTGCTTCTCTTTATTTTCCTCCATCAAGAGCATTTCTGCTGCAGTTTTCAAAGCCTCTATATCCGCTTTAAAGTTACTTGAAAATTGTCCAGTTGCCATTGACTGTGTTTTTTTCACTCCATTTTTTAAATTTAGGAGAATTCCTCCTCCTCCATTTTCTATTGAATTTTTGGCTGATCCATCTATATATGTATGGGTCCAATTGCTGCTTGGGTAATATTCTTTTATGTAGTTTAGGGTTATTTTTCTTCTTTCTGTTTCAATCTGAGTGTTATTTTTCTCAATACCAGGAATGTTTTCTATCATCTCAGGCAGTTGCTGCTGTCTCCAAGCTGGGAACTTATTTGCATTGTAAATGGGTTTGACTGATGATTTGTTAATTATAGGATCTGCCCTAATCTTTCATTTTGCAGTTTCTACAAAGTTGCTACGCTTCAGTCTTCCCTTTCCAAATCCATTAAACCTTTCATACATAGGGTGGTCTGTCAATCTTTTAAATTTTTCTGCTTGTTGCTGGGCTCTGCTATCTCTTCTATCCTGCATTGGTTGTAAACAAGTGATCTTTTCTAGTTCATTAATAGGTGTTGTCTTCAGGCTTCCAGTTATGATTCGCATTCCTTGATTTTGGACTCTACGTATTTTGTTAAAGTTTGACTTAGCTGCTGTTGCCCAAGCTGCAATGCCATATTCCAGTACTGGCCTCACCCGTCCAGTATATAACTTCTTTAGAACTTTCTCATCTGCTCCCCACGTTGTACCAGCAAGCTTTTTCATGATTGCCATTCTATGCCTTGCTCTTGTTAGATTTTTCTCAACCTGTGTCTTCCATGTCAGGCGACGATCAAAGGTGACTCCCAGATAGTTTGGATTTTCTTCCTGGCGCAATATTTTCCCATTCAATACCAGCTTAGGTTGCTGAGTTTTATTTGAGAAAGAGAGCACTGTGCATGTTGTTTTCTCCTCACTTATCTTCACTATCCATGATTTTGACCAGTCCTCTAGCGCTAATAATACTTGCTGTATTCTGCTGTTAGCAGTACTAATATATTCTTCAGATGTCCATATGGATAGGTCATCTGCAAAGGAGGATGTGTGTACTCTGGCTGGAAAATTTTCCGTGATGTCATTTATATATGCTAGGAATAATGTTAGAGAAAGAACTCCTCCTTGGGGACACCTTGCTCCAACACCATCATTTTGCTGGTTTGTCCTTGTACTTTTGTCCTGGCAGTTCTGTTCTCAGGGTAGTGGCTGATCCATGTATACATCTTCCCACAAACATGCATTTTTTTCAGTTTTACTTTCAGTCCTTCTTTCCATACTTTATCAAATGCTTTTTCTAAATCTATCCAGACCGCTAGTGTGAGCTTTTTCTCTTGAAAGGCATCCTCTATTTCCTAAGCTATATAGGTTATTTGATCTTCGGTGGATCTGTACTTTCTGAATCCTGCTTGGTGTGGTGTTAAAGTTGGTTTTCTTCCAGATGCCATGTTAGCCTGTCATTGATAATGCGTTCCCTTAATTTTCCGACAAAATCAAATCAAATCACATCAACTTTATTAGGGTCACAAATTGGGCGCGCAGGCCCGTCTTACATTCGGCCCTTCCAATCACTCGTCTTTCGTTCATCAAGAGCATTATACATTTGCATAGGAAGAAAAATAAACATTGTGAAATGAATGTTGTAAACATAAACAGGGCTAATTACCATGGTATGAAGCCCATCTCCCACCTATCCATACATCACCCCACCCACACAACACCCCCACCTACCCACACAATGCGCACCAAGGGACACATACACACCCCCACCTACCGACACACACGCACACCAAGGGACACATACATACCCCACCAACCGACCCATCCCCCTCCCGCACATCCCCCACCCACACACACTGCCCTCAACTGATCCCCCAACCAAAACACACTCGCCACCCACAAACATTCCCCCACCAACCCACACATCCCACGCCCATCCACATTCTACCCCACACATCCTCTCCCCACCCACACCTCAAACCATCCTTCCCCCAACCACATCTCCATCGACAACATATTCCCCACCCACACACACAATCCCCCACCAACCCACACATCGCACATCCACTCACACATCTCGCACATATACTCACACAGCTAAGTAGACTGATAGGTCGATAGCCATTTGGTTCTTCCAGGTATTTTCCTTTCTTTGGGACTGGTATTAGTATAGCGTCTTTCCATGTCTGTGGGACTATTCCTCTCTTCCAGCTGTAATTTAGTATTCTAGTAGTTTCTTTTTTTCCTTATTGCCTAGTCTTATTAGCATTTCATTTGTGATTCCATCCTTTCCTGGTGATTTCTCCTTTTTAGGGTGTTCATTGCCTGTTCCATTTCTTACTTTTTTAGATTTGCCATCATATATTCTGCTGCTGTCTCTGCGTTACTATGATGTATCTGTTTATCTTTGATTGCTTTCTTCTGTTCGGTTGTAATATCAATGTGGTTTGCACTGGCATAGTGTTCCATTAGTGCATTTGCAGCATTTATTTCCTGTAAGCAAGGCATTTCCTTGTTTAAATGTTATTTGTTTGTTTCTAGGTCCTTCATTGTTCATGGCTTTCACTAGTTTCCATAGTTTGCTTCAATCCCTGTCAAAGTTCAGGTTTTCTGTTGTTTCCCTCCAACAATCTCTTGTTGTTTGATTTACTGTTCTTTTATATTTTGCTGAGATGGCTTTGAGAGAGATGTTTGCTTCAGTTGTTTGTTCTCTCTCTGCTCTCTTCCTGGCATCTTCAACTTTGTCCTCCAAAGTTTGTAGTTCTTCAGTCCATTATGGTTTGTAATGTTTCCTCGCTCCTCTTGTATAGACTCAGTGGCCGCCTGTATTATTGCTCTGTTTTGACTTTCCACCATTTGCTTCATGTAGCCATATCGTGTATTTATGTTTTCACAATATGTGTCTATAAGTATGGCAAATCTGTCCCAATCAGCTCGTTTGTAATTCCAACGAGGCAAAGGTTTTGTTCCTGTGGAACATACTCCATATTCATTACAAGCTTGATTGGTCTGTGGTCACTACCTGCTAATTGGTCAAGCACATGGCGATCGATTTTGTGGAGGATGTTTCCTGTGCAGAAAGCTAAGTCTAGAGTAGAAGTGGTAAACCATCTTCTGGAGTAGATACTCGGTGTGTCGTCCACTTAGTTGGGTAGAGGTAGATTCGAGTCTATTTCCCAGTCCTCCACTTCATCTCCTCTTTTGTCAGTATCTGGGTATCCCCATCTTTCTGAACGGCTATTAAAGTCTCCGACAATAATGCAGTTTATGTCAGTTATTTTAATGTTTGAGAGTGTAAGATCCTTATCTGCTGGGCTATACAGATTGTAAATTCTTATTTTCACGTCCTTTATCATTATATCAACACCTATAATTTCCGTTTGGTTGTCAGAGATCACAGAAACTTCGCTGCAATGTATTGTATTTCGTGTAAGTATTAGAACTCCTCCTTTGTGTCCTTCGCTGTCGAAACGTGTGGCCTGATATCCTCTGACTGAGAATTTGCGATTGGCGTTGAGGTGTGTCTCTTGAATGCATGCCACATCTATTTTATCTTTATGAAGACGCTTTGTTAGGGAGACTTTCTTGTTATAAACTCCTTCGGCATTCCACTGTAGTATGTTGAGTGTTCGGGGTATTTAGTCAATAGCTCTTAACCTACTCCCCTGTGCCTTGACTCCACAGCACAGGGGAAGGTGACCACCAGTAGTCATGGGTGGACCCCCTCGAGGCAGGGGGCCCGGCACTATCACCGCCTAATGGGACTTCGCGGGATTAGCACCATAACGATTAATTATAATTTGTGACATCATGAATTAAGTTACGTTGCACTGCTTTGTCAAGCCTGTGGCTCAGTACATCCGATTTTGACAAGCATTTTTTGGGATGCTTTCCCTAGCCTTTGACTGTCCCCAGTCTACCTACAAGGCAGCAGGTTTGTGTGTCTCTTCGCACAATGCGCGTCCAGTCGATGACGTATGGGTTTTGTGGAGTGTAGGTTTTGCCGGGTTCCTAGAATATGTGTTTATTTTTCTGTCAATAGCATATCACAGGATGATGATTGTTACCATTTCTTGTCCAAACTGCCTGGACTTAATGCAACACTGTTGGTACTATATGATGGAAAGACACTGCTACACCCGTCTCAGAGATGAGAATGACCAAGATCTCTGCCTACATCGCCTTGGAGATCCTCTTTAAGCTTGAGTTGCTAGACGTCCTGCAAAAAGAGGACACGTCATCATTTTTAGCCTAATATTCTCATTCCGGCTGACAAAGCTGAACATCT
The DNA here is from genome assembly GCA_014155875.1 of Cepaea nemoralis. NCBI lineage: Eukaryota > Metazoa > Mollusca > Gastropoda > Stylommatophora > Helicidae > Cepaea > Cepaea nemoralis. The sequence goes on from JACEFZ010016142.1 coordinate 115,568, forward strand.
TTAAAATGTCCGGCTTTTCTTATATTGTATGCTATAATTTTTTATGTATTGTTGTTACAACTTACAATGTATCAACACTCTACCGTGTTATATACTAGGCATTTTTAACGTTCAGTACTTTGCTATTAATTTCTGAACGACCGACTCTGATGCCATCGAAATCAATGCACAGCGGTCTGCTTGCGAATTGTCTGGGATTGATTTCGAACCTTCTTGTCGGTATCTTGGGGAATTGTGGAAGGTGTTCACTGCCCCTAAGCCAATCGCTGCAACAATGAGCTCCTCATCATCATCACCATCATCATCATCATCATCATCATCATCATCATCATCATCATCACCATCATCATCATCATTATTACCATCGTCATCATCATCATCATCACCATCAGCATCATCATCATCATCAGCCGACTGGCGTGGGCGATCATGCTTCTCTACGGTTTGTGATCTCTAACGACATGGATCAGTTCGTGTGTTGACTCCCTTCGGTGCCATGAAACACGACTATCAATGATGTTCTGGCACTATCATCCTCTATTTCTCTTTGAAGCCTGATTATCTGGGGGGAAATACAGACGTAACAACGATGTCAGTAAACAAAAGGAAAAGACACACGGAACCTAGAAATGTTTATTGTTTGGTAAACATAACATGATTTTGTAAACACATGGAAGCGGTTGTCCGTGAGTTTATTTGTTTGTCTGCAAGTTTGAATCATAAGCCTTGACTTGTTTCATTACTCAGAGCATTGGTATTTGTTTTGACCTTGTTCTCAATTGAACTCATCTTCCCATTCTGTAATAGAGTAGACACATTTGACATTTAACGTTAGGGTTAGCGTTAGAAACATCTTCAACGATAATAGTGTGATTTCATAACTGGGTCAAGAACACAGACCTGATATACTACTCTGGTGTTGGTATGGGAGGGTGAATCATGACCGCCCACTGTTATCGGCATGGCACATGATGACGGATGTGATTAGAAGACATTTGAATGTGAAATATGACTAGCAAACTCCGTAACTAGCACCACACAGAACTAGTATTATTTCGAAGACGAATGATGGTAACAGATGACAAGTAAATTGGACACAGAAAAGATACGTACAAATTACATCAAACGCCTTGACTGAAGTCTACTTAACAGATTCAGTGCCAAAAAGAAAGTAGGTTGGGACCAAAGGAAAATTGGTGACTGAAAATGAGAAGTAGGGGTGTATAACAGTCAAGGCTTGAAAGTTATTATTATGGTAGCAGACATGTATTATAAATCATATAATAGGGTGTTGTAAAGGAAAAGCTACTGTATTGATATTTTAACCATAGTTTGAAATATAAACCCATAGCAGTTACGGGCAGTTTGAATAAGACGATTTGTAATCCCATGGCATTTAGTCATTGATGGGACGAAAAGACCGCTTGAACAAGGGTAGATGATCGACTTCGTTGCATCGGGTTATATCCCATAATGCTCGGTCTCTTTTCGCAGAGGGGTCTGTCGAAGTGGTCGCACGTGACACTGACACCATAGCTCCAGCGACGACACGCAGGAGGGTCCGAGAAAACTGCTCCACTGAACCGGACGAAGTAGGTCGGAACTGAACCCACAGAGTTCGGAACAAGGGCCAGGTGGTGTAAGCCACGGAGATTCCCTCGTTTGAACAAAAGCCACATTGGGTAGTGATGTTCAATGATGCATGGTATAACCAGAGACACTGAAGGTTTATGGAAACACATTGGCACCTTTCCGTCTTAACAGACGATAGTTTGGTACATTGTGCTTCAAAAAGGCTTAATAACTACGATCCATGGCGGTGGCGAGTGTGGCTGGTAAGGCCAATTCTTGCTGCAATGTTTGCCCACAGTAGGTGCATGTGAAAACCATGGTCATTTCCACCATTTTGCACCATCTTACGTCTCTCACGCTCTGTGTGTGCTTTATCTGCAATCATTTTCTCCTTTGTCTTTATTCCATTTCTGATAGTTGCCCTCTATGCAACACGTTCAGCAGCGACGTGCTCCCAATGTGCATTATCAATGCCTGTATCAATCATGTCCCGCTTACACACATCTTTGTATCGTAGTAGAGGCCGACCCTGAGATCTCCTACCCGTCTGTAATTCACCAAAAAAGATGTCCTTTGGTATTCTACAATCATCCATCCTCCTAACGTGTCCTATCCATCTAAGTCTACGAAGACTGAGCATGGAATACACCGTCACACAACCTGATCTTTCCAATACTTCAGTATTTGTGATTTTGTCTTGCCACTTAATACCAAGTATTCTTCGCAGACACCGCATATGAAAGCTGTTTAAACGTTCTCTTGGCGTGAGTAAGTTGTCCAGGTTTCACTGCCATAAAGAAGAGTACTAAAGACACAGGCTTGGTAGACGAGGACTTTTGTTTTGGCAGTAAGCTTCCTGTTCTCCCAGACTCTTTTTGCTAACATGTTCATTGTTGTTGCTGCCTTGCCAATCCTGATGTTGATTTCCTGATCGAGGGATAATTTGCTATTTACCTCTGATCCTAGATATGTAAAATGGTCTACTATCTCCAGTTCGTCGTCGTCAATAAAGATTGATGGTACACCATGTGCACCTTGTGACATAATCTGTGTCTTCTTTTTGTTAATTGTTAAACCAAATTCAGAGCAAGCATTGGAGAATGCAGATAGTAGATGTTGTAATTCTTCCACAGAGTGGGTCGTAATCGCAGCATCATCCGCAAAAAGCAACTCTCTGATTAGTACCCTGCTAATTTTGGTCTTGGCCTTTAATCTCTGAGCATTATAGAGGCCACCATCTGAGCGTGAGTGAATGTATATACCGTCATCCTGATCACGAAAGGCATATTTCAGTAGAAGTGAAAAGTATATCTCAAAGAGGGGGGGGGGGGGGGGGGTAGTACACAACCTTGCTTAACACCACTCTTGATTTCAAACTCATCTGAAGTTGAGCCATCAAACTTGATTATACCCTTCATGCCTGTGTGGAACGATTCCACAATGGACAGAAGAGTTGGTGGGCAGCCTATCTTCTTTAGTGCTTTGAACAGACCCTCACGACTGACCAAATCGAATGCCTTTGTGAGGTCGATGAAGGCAATAAACAGTGGCTGATTTTGTTCCCGGCATTTTCCTTGCATCTGTCGCAATGAGAATATCATATCAATGGTAGACCGGTTCTGACGGAAGCCGCACTGTGATTCGGGGTAGACTTGATCTCCCAGGACTTGAAGTCTGCGCAGGACAATTCTGGCAAATACTTTCCCAACAATACACAGAAGTGAGATACCCCTATAGTTGTTACAGTCGCTCCGATCTCCCTTGTTCTTGTACAGCGTTATGATGTTTGAATCTTTGAAATCCTGTGGGACTTGTCCTTCTCGCCAGCATAGCTCTATTAGCTGGTGGATCTGTAGAGCGAGTGTGTCTTGCCCACTCCTGATTACCTCTATTGGAATCCCATCCTTACCTGGAGCCTTGCCAGATGCAAGCTCATTTATAGCACACTTAACTTCTGTTATAGTGGGAAGTATGTCCAGGTGGTCAAGAGTTGGCAAGGCCTCTATGGCGTTGAGGGCATCATCCGCTAGCTTGGTCTCACTTGAGTAAAGCTCTAAATAGTGCTCGACCCATCTATCCATCTGCTGTTTCTTATCAGTGATGATTTCTCCAGTCAAGGTTTTCAGCGGTGCACTTCTTTCGATCATTGGACCACAGGCTTTCTTTATCCCTTCATACATGCTTCTGATGTTTCCCTTATCACTTGCGATTTGAATGGACTCACATAACTTGATTCAATAGTCATTCGCACACTGCCTGGCAGCCTTTTGTACATCCTTCCTCGCTTGCTTCAGCTCACTCAGAGTGTTACGCGTTGGTCTTTCCTTGTTTCTTAAGAGAGCTATCTTCTTTTTATCAATCAAGGGCTGCAGTATCTGGCTGTTTGCCGCAAACCAGTCCTGCCTCTTATGATCCACAGTGCCGTAAACCCCTACTACTGTTTTATAAATAGATTCCTTAAGTTTACTCCATTTATCATTTACTATACAATTTTCTGATGTATCATTGAAAGCGTCTTCAAGTTGCTGTTGAAATTCAAAGCACTTTCCAGGATCGTGAGTGTTAGTAATATTAATCCTGGGGCTAGACTTGTGTTTAGCTGTGTAGATTCTCTTTGGTCTCAGTCTAACCCTTGCAACAACCAAAGAATGATCTGTATCACAGTCAGCACTGTGGTAACTTCGAGTTAATGATGTATGGTTCAGATGTTGTCTCCGTGTGATAATGAAGTCCAGCTGATGCCAATGGCCGGATCTTGGATGTTTCCATGTGACCTTATGCATCTCTTTTGTTTTAAAAAAGGAGTTTGTAATACATAGGTCATTTCTAGTGCAATGCTCCAGCAGCCTTTGCTGGTCGCTTGTCAGCCAACAGTCTTGCAGGCCGGTAACCACTATTCGCCTGGCGGCGTAACGAAGTTACTGCGTCCCTACTGGGAGCTAAGTCGCCTGGCGGGCGTAACGGTGTCACTGCATCACCGTCTCCTTTCTGGACTCTGACAATCATTCATGCGACCGATGTTGTATTTTCCAAGGCACACTGGCCATGAACTCGAGTCCTTGCCCACACGAGCATTGAAATCACCGAGCATATTAATGTAGTCGGATTTTGGAACTGCCTTGATCGCAGAGTCTAGCTGCTCATAGAACGTATCCTTCACATCATCAGAGGAAGCGAGTGTCGGTGCATATGCAGTGAGAATGGTGGCAAATCCACAAGAGGTTGCCAAGCACAGTGATAATAATCTTTCATTACCTCCAGCTGGGATATCAATCATTCCCAGTAGCGAATTTTTCACTGCAAAGCCCACACCATGTTGCCTTTTTTCTGCCTGCCCTCTTCCCTTCCAAAAAAAGGTGTAATTGTTTTCCCTGAGTGACCCTTCCTCAGCGAGGCGAGTCTCCTGCAGGCCAGCAATATCAATGTTAAGACGATTGAGTTCAGCATCAATCACAGCCGTTTTTCTCACATCGTCAATATTTGTTAAGTCAGTGGAAAACCTTGGACACATGGTTCTCACGTTCCAGGTTGCAAGCCGTAGCTTGAGGTTTCTATTCTTTTTATTAGTACCTGGTGCATTGGTTTTACAGCCTGCGATTCAGATTTTGTCCTAGCCCCAAGCACCCATTGAAGCAGGCAGGCTGTGGCGGATCAGCACCCAATTGGCTGGGGGCTGCCCAGCTTGAGGCGGGCGGTAGCTGATCAGTGACACATGTAGGTGTCTCCCACCGTCAGAGGCAACGCGTGGCGCCCCATGTCTACGCCAACTGACAAGGACTTATAACCCGTAACAGTTGCCTCTCGCTTTGATTCCGAGACCGGTTAAGACCAGGGATGGAGTTATTGCCTCTCCGTAGCACAAAGCCTGGGCTAAAATAAAGAAACCATGTGTTGCCCATGCAGCATGATCCCTCTCTCGGCCTGCCTAGTTCACTCCAGAGGAAAGTTAACACCTATAATCTGGAACAAGACAAGCTGCAGAAGCTGCCGGATCAGCAAAGCAATGCTCTAACTGTCCGCCTGTCGGAGCTTCGGTCCTAGACCAGCTGCCAACCAAGGCTTAGGGCCTGTCTGCCCTGCCATGACTCTCTATCTGTAGTAGTGTCATGAGCGGGTTTGTGCGCGTTGATCACATTCACACCTTACAGCTTAAAACTACTTTGGCGCTAGCCAGGAGCGAAGTGCCTCTCATAAGCGGGTTGAGGAAGGTAACTTGCGCGAGAATTGGTAGCGGTTCTCGCCGCGTTGGTAACATAGGGGTATGTGAGCCGGCCGCTCAGAAAGCAATGGCAAACTACTGAGCATAATCTTGCCAAGAAATCAATAATCAGCTGAAAGATGCTGATGTTGACAGCGATGTCCTGTAAAGGATATGCGGGAAAAAAAGTGTTTAGAAAGCAACTGTGTTAGTTCTAGAGTGTTTTTGAAGTTTTTAGGTAGCAAGTGTGCTAGTTCTTGAGTTTTTATTAAATGTAAGTCGTGATCAGGTGAACATGTGTAAAAAGCCAGAAGTCAATTAAATATATGAAAGGAATCGATCTTATGTTATGTTAGAACTTCGTGAGAAGTTGTGACATCGAATGATAATGTAATATTAATATAATATCGTGGCTTAGTCCACTTGGACCAATGGTCAATCTGGTCAGCAGTCAGACTGTAATCTGGACAATGTGAGGAATCACGTCCCAATACAACTATCTGTGTTCTGATTGACAACATTGGAACAGTCTTACCAGCCGATCATAACAACCCTATCTTGTGTTCCGGCTGACAACATTGGAACAGTCTTACCAGCCGATCATAACAACCCTATCTTGTGTTCCGACTGACAACATTGGAACAGTCTTACCAGCCGATCATAACAACCCTATCTTGTGTTCCGACTGACAACATTGGAACAGTCTTACCAGCCGATCATAACAACCCTATCTTGTGTTCCGACTGACAACATTGGAACAGTCTTACCAGCCGATCATAACAACCCTATCTTGTGTTCCGACTGACAACATTGGAACAGTCTTACCAGCCGATCATAACAACCCTATCTTGTGTTCCGACTGACAACATTGGAACAGTCTTACCAGCCGATCATAACAACCCTATCTTGTGTTCCGACTGACAATATTGGAACAGTCTTACCAGCCGATCATAACAACCCTATCTTGTGTTCCGCAAACACGAACATGAACGAGCCATATCAACATGAGTACACGCCTGTCAAACCTGTAGTGAACCAGTTAGAACTAATGCATATATATATGCATATATATATATATATATATATATATATATATATATATATATATATATATATATATATATATATATATATATATATATATATATATATATTGATTATGTGGTTGTTTCGGGATTTGATATTTAAATATTGAGCACAACCCACTACTGGCAACGCCGTTCGCATTCTGGTATGAACCTAAGGCCTGTCCACGTCAATATGGAAGCACTATACTCGACTTTCGCCCTCATTTGAGCTCGTCAGTTGTGCATATCCCTGACCGGAACCGGAAACACTCCCGGATCACGCGTGTGAAGCGGGTGTGTAACCACGCGGCACACACTGGACACACCAAATTATCACAACAGAATATCACATCGCTACCCATCGTAGGCTATGCTCAAGATTGCCCAATCGCCGCGACCGACGTCCGTCAATCGATGGGACCCGAACGATCAGGACTTCTCACTGGCAAGGAACACCAGGCCTCCTAAATATATATATAAAATCCATGGGCTAACTCGGCACGGAATCCCATGGAAACTGTGATGTCTGAGTGTCATAGACTCTCTTGAGCCATGCGGACTTAGGAACCATGACCAAACATCGAGTATATTTCATACCCATCAGTTATACCCACGATATCATATCATGGCAAGGAGTAGTATGGACTCTTAATGGAGCAAGCGCGACAGGAGGATTCGGATCATGAGACGATGATCTTCTTACACGAATATTGTGTCCGCTTTAACTTCTTAACGCTTTTCGGGGATGGGAACACTCCGGTTATGACGCCTGTAGTGTACTCGCATACTTATTTTCAACATCGAGACGTGTCAATCGCTCACTTGCTCCATTTATCGCATAAATACGCTTCCACGTGTCTTACCCACACCATTGTATCCCCAGTATATCGTCACATGTCTAATTATCACGCAGTCTTCATTTGTGCATGAGAAAGCTAATAGTTTCCCCAGAAGTTTTGCCTCCATTGCTGCCTCCACATCGTTGGTTATCTATGTTACGAATCTGTAAATGGACGTACGACCCTGTAACCTTTCACGCACACCGTCCACAGCTGTAGGCATTTTTGTTTCTCAAATTTTCATTTTCTCTTCACTATTCTCATTTTTTTTCAATCTGTTCGTTCTTCTCATCCCGTTCTTATTCCTTAATGTAGTCACCGGAGTGTCTTGTCCGTGATTATATGTTGTATTTTGTTTGCTGCTGAGGTATAGTCGCCTAAAACGTCCTGTGTTTTTAGTAATTGTGTTCTGTAAAGCGGCCTTTGTAACAAAACAAAAAAAAAGAAGTTACGGGTGCTTTATTGGACGTTGCATAAACCCCAGCATGTATTGGCTACTTGTTATTTACTAGACAGTTTTAGTTTAGTAATTTATCACTGCTGTCTGAACCATCGAGTCTCATACATTGGAAATCAACGCAAAGCGGTCTGCTTCCAAATCGGCCGTGGCAGATTTTTAACCATGGAGTAGGTATGTCTGAGAATTATGAAACTGCGCCTCTCACTATCCCATTAAGCCACAGACGCCAGTTTTTAATTGCAAAAGCGTCATTAATTTACCGTGACAAGATAGTGTCTAATTACGATGGGGCTTCAAATAATATAAAAACTTAACAGTGTGAGAGAAATTACAATAACCACGCCATTGTCTTGAAACCTGTCAATATTGTTGTTAAGGATGTCATGAGTGTTCAGCACGTGGCATCCGCTGCAGATAACACGGTGACGTCATAAGGACAGTTTAAAGATTGCCGCCCCACTTTTGACATACACCAATGAGGAGCAGCGTTCTGCTATTCGTTATTTGATCAGAGAAGGGGTGAAATGCGTCCAGTATGGTGATGCATGCCTGTCAGTCTAGCAAGCGTGGAGTGGAGTAGGGAGTTTCAAAACGGTTGTGACTTCTGTGAAGATGTAGATGGTGCAGATGGCGCATGAATGGTTACACACGCCACCAAGATAACTTTTTTTTCTACAGGAATCCAAGAGCTGTTTCGGCGTTGGGGGACTTGCATTGAACCAAGTGGTTACTACATCGAAAAATTATACATTTGTTTTTTGCTTTTTCAGAATATCCGTCAAACAAACACATTTAATTAACTTTTTTTTTTGGGGGGGGGGGGGGGGGCCTCGTATATTTTCCTAAGGTGTTCTCATTGTGTTTGCTGCCAAGAGATAATAGCACTAGTAATATTTTTTTTATAGAGATCTGTCTTATCGTATACCCTACCAAGCCCTCATATGGTCACCGGTAGGGAAAAGAAAACGGGGAAGACCGAGAGAGACCCTGCGTAGAACCATCATTAGAGAAGGCTCATTCAACGGCCAAGTAAATATCCAAGATCTACAACAGGTAGCAGCGAACCGCCGGACATGGAGAGCCATGACTTCTGCTCTATGCGCCGCCTTGGGCTCAAGAGGAAAGACTGACTAACTAACTAACTAACTAACTAACTAACTAACTAACACCACTCAAATCATTAATTAATCCTTCACTTTAATAATGGCCCACTTGCCATTCATATCTTGAAGAAAATCGTCAGAAAAGTCACTGCCAAATGTGTCTTCATCATTCCAGGTATTTTCCAATGTGGCAACGTCATCCGGCGTTAGCTGGCGGATCTCATCTGGGTGAGGAACTGTGGGATAAACAAAGTCATTAGTTGAGTCCAGGAAATTGGTAAACATAGATGACTGACTTGTCTGTTACTGTCTGTCGTGTTGATTTTTTTACATTCACGTCATCAACAACACCTACTGCTGCTGCCAATGCTGCCACTGCTGCTGCTGCTGCTGCTGCTGCTGCTGCTGCGTTTATTACTACCACTGCTACCACCACTACTACAACTAATAGTAGTAGTACTACTATTACTACTACTACTACTACTACTACTACTACTACTACTACTACTACTACTACTACTACTGCTGCCACTACAACAACTACTACTACAAATACTAGTGCTACTACTACTGCTACTGCTGCTACTACTACTACTGCTTCTGCTGCTGCTACTACTACTACTACTACTACTATTGTTACACCAACTACTACTTCTAGTAATATCAAAACTACTACTAGCACTACCACCCTGCTTCTACTTCTACTACTACTATTACTGTTGCTATTTCTTCTTCTTCTTCTTCTTCTTCTGCGTTCATCCGGGTTTTTTTCCGGACGTGATTGTGTTGTGTCTGTTTACAGCTGAGCTGCGTTATTGCACCGTTAGGCCGACACATCCGACTTCTGCGGGCATTTGTTGACAGGGTTAACCTTCCCGGGATGTTGCTATTTCTATTACTACTACTACTATTATTATCACTAATACTACCATTAACTAACTAACTAACTAACTAACTACATACATTACATTGGCACCTTGCCGTCTTGACAGACGATAGTTTGTGCTTTACAAAAGCATAATAACTTTTACTTATGGTGGTAGTGAATGTGACTGATAAGGCCAGTTTGCGCTGTAAATGTCCGTTCACAGTGGGTGCATGTGAACACGTGGGTCATTTCCACCATCATGCACCATCTTACGTCTCACACGTAACTAACTAACTAACTAACTAACTAACTAACTAACTAACTAACTATCTAACTCACTCACTCACTCACTCACTCACTGTTAGCATGCAGTGAATCAAGGAGGAAACATTACTGATATTCTTCAAGATCTTATGATGGACGAAAAGCAGTTCACCAACAGACAACAAGCCTGTGAGAAGGATATGATTTCTGAGCTCGTACATCAACATAACTAATGAACTTGAAGTTTACAGATAAGTTCTTAGAATGAAGTGATTCGAGAAGGTCTAGAACATTCTACCAGATCTGAACATCGAAAATAAGTAGCTCATCAACAGTATCCGGTCTCATAAACTAAAATAAGCCGGTCAGATCAAACGTTGTGGTGTTGAGACAAAACAGTAATAGACAGCATGGTTTCTAGAAGACAAAACATGTATGCAAGGCTTTAATTCCAGAAGACGAGGCGACGGTTGAGAGAAAACAGTAATGGAAGGCTTTAATTAAGATGAGGAGGCGACTGTTGAGACAAAACAATAATGGAAGGCTTTATTTCCAGAAGACGAGGAGACGGTTGAGAGAAAACAGTAATGGAAGACATGATTCTAGGAACACAAGGCGTCGATTGAGACAAAGCAGTAATAGATGGCATGATTCTTGGAAGACGAGGCGATGATTGAGACAAAACAGTAATGGATGACATGATTCTAGAAAGACGAGGCAGAAGCTGTCCATCTGTACTGTTGTTTTAGACACGCTGCACGTGACCGGGTATGAGGCAGTCGAAATGGCCATAGATCGAGGGTCTTTCTTCTGCCGGCTGTAAAGAGAAGGACTTTCTGGAAAGGACTTGCTTCTTCCTCTTCTTCTTCTCCTCCTCCTCCTCCTCATCCTCCTCTTCCTTATTTTTCTTCTTCTTCTTCTTCTTCTTCTTCTTCTTCTTCTTCTTCTTCTTCTTCTTCTTCTTCTTCTTCTTCTTCTTCTTCTTCTTCCTTTTGCTCTTCTTCTTATGCTAGTCCAAGGCATGCGGTAGTAGTTAGAAAGGCGCAATTCGGGTATCATTTGGTGGAGCCTCCACCATTTGACCTTGACCTCGGTTGATTTTCACTCCCCCTCGGTCATGTAGTTGGGTGGGTATGTAGGGGTGATATCTAGGTCATATCTAAGGGCGATAATTCTAAGATTTTATGTTTCTAAGGGCAGATAACTATTGAGTGGGTGTATAAAAATTTTAATTAATTATTAAAAATAAAATAAAATAAATAAAAATAAAAATAAATAACGACGGGGTGCGGGGTGGTGGCGAGGGGGTGGGCGCGTGGGGTGAGACTAGGCGGTTCGGGTTTAAACACTATCAGGTATATAATAATTTTTTATTAAATCATGTATAAACAATACAATGCATATTAAATAAGTAGCGGCATAGTGGAAAATTCTGGAAGGTAGTACCGGGGAGTTATACGTCGGCAAGTGTGGGAAAATCTCCGGCGGGTGTGACGGTGGTCGGTTCATAACAGACGTGGAGGGGGTGCATACGGAAAAGTCATTAAGTAAAGGGTTGTAAAAACGTGGGTGAGTGGTGTGTTAAAATATTTTGAACTGTTAGCGCATTGATGGTGTACATTAGTACGAATAGAAGGAATAGGTGCGGTGGGGATAGTAGTGGGTATGGGTTAGTGAAATTAGTTGATAAGGGTGGTTATTAGTGCTATGTAGATGTTCATAGTAGCTTATTCACTAACATAACACGTGTTACAAATGAAACCTTGAAAGCTAAAGATCGCTGATTGTAATGGATATAGTGTAGTATCATTCGGTGGTAAGGGGTGGGTACCAGGTATTAGCGGTGAACAGATGGTCAAGTAGTGGTCAAGTGAGGAAATTTTAGGGAAAAGTGGTTATAATGATAGGGTGATGCTTAAAGGGTGGTAAATTAGTGGTCAAGTAGTGGTTAAGTAGTGGTCAAGTGGTTGTCAAGTGAGGAAATTTTAGGGAAAAGTAGTTGTAATAATATGGTGATTATTAAAGGGTGATAAATTAGTGGTCAAGCAATGGTCAAGTGAGGAAAATTTTACGGGAAAGTGGTTGTAATGATATAGTGATGATTAAAGGGTGGTAAATTAGTGGTAAAGCAGTGGTCAAGCAAGGAAAACTTTAGGGAAAATTGGTCGTAGCGACATGGTGATAGTTAAAGGATGGTAAATTAGTGGTAAATTAGTGGTAAATTAGTGGTAAAGCAGTGGTCAAGTGGTGGTCAAGTAAGGAAAATTTTAGGGAAAATTGGTTGTAGCGACATGGTGATGGTTAAAGGATGGTAAATTAGTGGTCAAGTAGTGGTCAAGTAAGGAAATTTTAGGGAAAAGTGGTTGTAATGATATGGTGATGATTAAAGGGTGGTAAATTAGTGGTCAAGCAGTGGTCAAGTGAGGAAAATTTTACAGGAAAGTGGTTGTAATGATATAGTGATGATTAAAGGGTGGAAATAAGTGGTCAAGCATGGTCAAGTAGTGGTCAACCAATGGTCAAGTAGTGGTCAAAGAGGAAATTTTAGGGAAAAGTAGTTATAATGATATGGTGATGATTAAAGGGTGGTATATTAGTGGTCAAGTAGTGGTCAACCAATGGTCAAGTAGTGGTCAAGTGGTCGAGTGACCACTTAAATTGTAGAGGACGATGTCCCTAAGATTATGGTAGTGGTTAAAGTGATCGATGACATGGTCAAGTAGCGGTCAACCAGTGGTCAAGTGGTCGAATGAACACTTAAAAGGTAGAGAAAAGTACGTATATTGAAACGGTGATGGTAAAATGGTCGACAACGTGGTCAAGCAGTGGTCAAGTAGTGCTCAACCTAGTGGTCAACCGCTCAAGTGAGAAAAATTGTAGGGTATGGTACGTGTAGTGAAACAGCGATGGATAAATTAAGTAGTGACGTTGTCAAGTAGTGATCAAGTAGCGGGCAAGTACTGGTCAAATGGTCGAGTGACCACTTAAATTGTAAGGGAAAGTACGTGTAGTGAACCTGTGTTGGTTAAAGTGATCGATGACGTGCTCAAGTAGTGGCCAAGTAGTGGTAAACTGGTCGAGTGACTACTTAAATTGTCGGTGAAAGTAGGTATAGTGACATGGTGATGATCAAGAGTTGGTCAAGTGGTGCTCAAATAGTGGTCAAGTAGTGGTCAAGTAGTCGAATTGACCACTTAAATTATAGGGTATGGTACGTGTAGTGAAACGGTGATGGTAAAATAAGTAAGGACATAGTCAAATAGTGGTCAAGTACTGGTCAAGTAGTGGTCAAGTGGTCGAATGATCACTTAAATTGTAGGGTATAGGTACGTGTAGTTACATGTAGGGGTTAAAGTGATCGATGAAATGATCAAGACGTTATGCCGACTGCTAAGTTCAGAAAGTAATGTCCTTACTATCGGCAATTTCCCTGACAGGAGCGCCTCGAGCACTGATTTTGTATTGATCAATAGCACCTAGTGGTACAGTCAACACACATGGACAATAGTTACATCCGGTCAAAGATGGCGTCGCACCATATCACACATGGGTAATTGCTACAACCAAACTACGTCTCATTCACTAAAACTGGTCAAATATGGGATCACATCCGGTCACATGGGTAATGGGACATCTGAGACACGTTGTTAAGAGGGAAACTATAGAAAAAGTGTGTCCTATCGGTTGTCGAGTCAGGGAACCTAACTTATGATGATCACTGTGTATAGGAGTGAATACACTGCATCATCAACACTGCATCCGAAGGGTAAAATGGTCACCCCCTTCTCTCTCTTTTCTATAACCGTGTAGTCCTAGTGTTATCCGGTTACACCAAAGGACACCCGAGCATCAACACAACAAACTGCCCCGATTCAACCATAGGCAATGCACGTAACATGACAGGTCACATGTCCGCCGTCATAACCAGCGACGTTATCACGTATCAAATTAGACATCCACACTTTCATTTCCTTTCTATGTGGCCATAGTGTCTTTACATCTTTCTCCAGAAAGCCATTTCCAAGACCAATATATGTTTTTTCAGTGTACCTGCTCAGTGCCACACTTCACAACCAGACAAAAGTACACCTTCTATGTACCAATTCAACCGTCAAATAAGAAAATATGTTAAACAAAATATTAAAATTATTGGTCAAATACAGAAATATCTCGTCCAAACTTATAAAAAGTACGAACATTTGTTAACCTATTGGGAAAAAATATCAATCAAGTAGGAAAGTTTGTTAGTCAAATAGAAAAAATATTGACCACATAACGATATATCTTGTCCACACTTATGAAAAGTAGGGAAATTTGTTAGTCAAATGAGAAAAAAAAAAGATTAACCAAGTAACGAAATACCCCACCAAACTTATGAAAAGTACGAAACTTTGTTAAGCAAGTATGAAAATGTATCGACCAAACAGAGAAATATATCACCCAAACTTATAAAAACTAGGAACATATGTTAACCAAATGGAAAATATCTTGGCCAAATAGGAATATTTACTAGCCAGATGGGGAAAATATTGTCCAAGTAACGAAATACATCATTCAAACCTACGAAAAGTAGGAAACTTTGTTAATTAAATGTGAAAATTGTGGCCAAATTTCAACCAAACTTATAAATATTTCAACTAAACTTATAAAAAAAGTAGGAACATTTGTCAGCCAAATGGCAAAAAGGTCGGCCAAATACAGAAATATCGCAACCAAACTTATAAAAAGAAGGAAAATCCCGGGAAGGTTAACCCGGTCAACAAATGCCCGCAGAAGTCAGATGTGTCGGCCTAACGGCGCAAGAACGCAGCTCTGCTGTAAACAGGCACAACGCAATCACATCCGGAAAAAAAACTCCGGATGAACGAAGAGAAGAAGAAGAAGAAGAAGAAAGAAGGAAAATATTGACCAAGTAACGAAATATCTCGTCGAAACTTATAAAAATGTAGGAAACTTTGTTAACCAAATGTGAAAAAACAAAACAAATATTGATCAAGTAAAGAAATAACTCCTCCAAATTTATGAAAAGTACGAAACCTTGGTACCCAAATGCGACAAATGTAGGTCAAATACTGAAATATTTTGTCCAAACTTATGAAAGGTAGAAAATTGTCTTAACCAACTGGGGTAAATATTGCTCAAACTAAGAAACATGTCAACAGAAGTAGGAAATTACGTGAAGCAAAGTAATAAAATTGTTGGCCAAATAGGAAAAAGTATCGGTCAAACTAATAGATGTCTCGTTTAAACTTATAACATGTATGAAAATTTGTTAGGTAAAGGTGAAAAATATTGGCCAAGTAATGAAATATCGCATCCGAACTTATAAAATGTACGAGTTAACCAAAGGCGAAAAGGCCAAAATACAAAATGTCTCGACCAAGCTTATAAAAATCTAGGAAAAAATATTACAACTAAAATATTGATCAAAAATTATAAATTCAAACATTATAAAAATAACCAAATATGAAAAACATCGTCCAAAGACAGAAATGTTTCAACTAAACTTATAAATAAATCAACAAAACTTGTGAAAATTTTTGGTCAAGAACAGAAATAGCTATGGAAAAAGTAAGTCCACAAAACTAAGAAACAAAATGTAACTTCTGTAGTCAAATGTGTCTTGAAGTTTTATCTGAAAAGACATTTCACAATACATAATCACCACCACTTTCCTTGTTTTACATTACCAAAAGCCTTCGCCGTATCTGGTACAGAAACCCTTATACATCACTCATCTCCCCACACTCTTGGTTTCTTTCTAATACAAAGTGGTCACATCACCAAGAACTTCAAACCTCCATTGTACACGTGCTCCATTGAAACACCCATGACAGTTAACAGCATGTATGGCCATGTAATCTGTGACTCCATCGGGGATAGTTCATCCGAGTACTCGTCACCAAAGATCCATTTCCCATGGCTGACATCTTCAACTTGCTATACCACATCTTATTCTAACATATACTTTACATGAAATTTCCCAAATTTGGGGATCTATTAAAGAATACGTATGAGATACACCAAGACAACAAGAACATATCATAAAAAACAATTCACAAACCAGACTTAGAACTAAAACTTAAACCATAGCAGATGAACCACCCAACAAGTACTACTAGAACTCAAAACATAACGATATTAAGGAAACGCATACTTACACATTGTCAGACATTAGATTTAAATCCCCTAATACTAACATATCACTGGTGTCGAATTCCCGTTTCACAAAAACACCTTCTTGTCAGTTGTTAGTGAAAACCATTACACCAGTCCAGATTTGTGACTCGTAGAATCTACACTCACACAGGATCTATTAAAGAATACGTATGAGATACACCAAGACAACAAGAACATATCATACAAAACAATTCACAAACTAAAACTTAAAACATATCAGATGAACCACCCAACAAGTACTACTAGAACTCAAAACATAACGATATTAAGGAAACGCATACTGGTTTATTTCTGTTTATAACTGTTTTAATATGGCAGAGAGAAACATGGTAATTAGACTATATCTGCCTTCTTCACTGCTGTCCTTTGTTCGATGACTTTTCTTCTGTGCTTGTCCTTCAGGACTGGATTCAAATTTTTATTTTCAAGTCTTGTACACGCCTTTCAAAATGCTCACGTTCTCTGATTACATGGTGCCAGTTACCATTGCGTTCTTCGGTGCCAACAGTATGGACTGTCAAGAAGTGAGGTTCTGGTGCAAAATTAACCTGTGGAGGTAAATAAAACACATTGAAACTTACAAGACGGCCACACATACCACTTCTCATCATGAATTTTTTTTTACTGTTTTTTCTTTAGTGAAGTAGTATGTGTGGCCGTCTTGTAAGTTTCAATGTGTTTTATTTACCTCCACAGGTTAATTTTGCACCAGAACCTCACTTCTTGACAGTCCATACTGTTGGCACCGAAGAACGCAATGGTAACTGGCACCATGTAATCAGAGAACGTGAGCATTTTGAAAGGCGTGTACAAGACTTGGAAAAAAACATTTGAATCCAGTCCTGAAGGACAAGCACAGAAGAAAAGTCATCGAACAAAGGACAGCAGTGAAGAAGGCAGATATAGTCTAATTACCATGTTTCTCTCTGCCATATTAAAACAGTTATAAACAGAAATTAACTAGTATGCGTTTCCTTAATATCGTTATGTTTTGAGTTCTAGTAGTACTTGTTGGGTGGTTCATCTGATATGTTTTAAGTTTTAGTTTGTGAATTGTTTTGTATGATATGTTCTTGTTGTCTTGGTGTATCTCATACGTATTCTTTAATAGATCCTGTGTGAGTGTAGATTCTACGAGTCACAAATCTGGACTGGTGTAATGGTTTTCACTAACAACTGACAAGAAGGTGTTTTTGTGAAACGGGAATTCGACACCAGTGATATGTTAGTAGTAGGGGATTTAAATCTAATGTCTGACAATGTGTAAGTATGCGTTTCCTTAATATCGTTATGTTTTGAGTTCTAGTAGTACTTGTTGGGTGGTTCATCTGCTATGGTTTAAGTTTTAGTTCTAAGTCTGGTTTGTGAATTGTTTTGTATGATATGTTCTTGTTGTCTTGGTGTATCTCATACGTATTCTTTAATAGATCCCCAAATTTGGGACATTTCATGTAAAGTATATGTTAGAATAAGGTGTGGTATAGCAAGTTGAAGATGTCAGCCATGGGAAATGGATCTTTGGTGACGAGTACTCGGATGAACTATCCCCGATGGAGTCACAGATTACATGGCCATACATGTTGTTAACTGTCATGGGTGTTTCAATGGAGCACATGTACAATGGAGGTTTGAAGTTCTTGGTGATGTGACCACTTTGTATTAGAAAGAAACCAAGAGTGTGGAGAGATGAGTGATGTATAAGGGTTTCTGTACCAGATACGGCGAAGGCCTTTGGTAATGTAAAACAAGGAAAGTGGTGGTGATTATGTATTGTGAAATGTCTTTTCAGATAAAACTTCAAGACACATTTGACTACAGAAGTTACATTTTGTTTCTTAGTTTTGTGGACTTACTTTTTCCATAGCTATTTCTGTTCTTGACCAAAAATTTTCACAAGTTTTGTTGATTTATTTATAAGTTTAGTTGAAATATTTCTGTCTTTGGACGATGTTTTTCATATTTGGTTATTTTTATAATGTTTGAATTTATAATTTTTGATCAATATTTTAATTGTAATATTGTTTCCTAGATTTTTATAAGCTTGGTCGAGACATTTTGTATTTTGGCCTTTTCGCCTTTGGTTAACTCGTACATTTTATAAGTTCGGATTCGATATTTCATTACTTGGCCAATATTTTTCACCTTTACCTAACAAATTTTCATACATGTTATAAGTTTAAACGAGATATCTATTAGTTTGACCGATACTTTTTCCTATTTGGCCAACAATTTTATTACTTTGCTTCACGTAATTTCCTACTTCTGTCGACATGTTTCTTAGTTTGAGCAATATTTACCCCAGTTGGTTAAGACAATTTTCTACCTTTCATAAGTTTGGACAAAATATTTCAGTATTTGACCTACATTTGTCGCATTTGGGTACCAAGGTTTCGTACTTTTCATAAATTTGGAGGAGTTATTTCTTTACTTGATCAATATTTGTTTTGTTTTTTCACATTTGGTTAACAAAGTTTCCTACATTTTTATAAGTTTCGACGAGATATTTCGTTACTTGGTCAATATTTTCCTTCTTTTTATAAGTTTGGTTGCGATATTTCTGTATTTGGCCGGCCTTTTTGCCATTTGGCTGTCAAATGTTCCTACTTTTTTATAAGTTTAGTTGAAATATTTATAAGTTTGGTTGAAATTTTGCCAACATTTTCACATTTAATTAACAAAGTTTTCTACTTTTCGTAGGTTTGAATGATGTATTTCGTTACTTGGACAATATTTTCCCCATCTGGCTAACAAATATTCCTATTTGGCCAAGATATTTTCCATTTGGTTAACATATGTTCCTAGTTTTTATAAGTTTGGGTGATATATTTCTCTGTTTGGTCGATACATTTTCATACTTGCTTAACAAAGTTTCGTACTTTTCATAAGTTTGGTGGGGTATTTCGTTACTTGGTTAATCTTTTTTTTTTCTCATTTGACTAACAAATTTCCCTACTTTTCATAAGTGTGGACAAGATATATCGTTATGTGGTCAATATTTTTTCTATTTGACTAACAAACTTTCCTACTTGATTGATATTTTTCCCAATAGGTTAACAAATGTTCGTACTTTTTATAAGTTTGGACGAGATATTTCTGTATTTGACCAATAATTTTAATATTTTGTTTAACATATTTTCTTATTTGACGGTTGAATTGGTACATAGAAGGTGTACTTTTGTCTGGTTGTGAAGTGTGGCACTGAGCAGGTACACTGAAAAAACATATATTGGTCTTGGAAATGGCTTTCTGGAGAAAGATGTAAAGACACTATGGCCACATAGAAAGGAAATGAAAGTGTGGATGTCTAATTTGATACGTGATAACGTCGCTGGTTATGACGGCGGACATGTGACCTGTCATGTTACGTGCATTGCCTAAGGTTGAATCGGGGCAGTTTGTTGTGTTGATGCTCGGGTGTCCTTTGGTGTAACCGGATAACACTAGGACTACACGGTTATAGAAAAGAGAGAGAGAAGGGGGTGACCATTTTACCCTTCGGATGCAGTGTTGATGATGCAGTGTATTCACTCCTATACACAGTGATCATCATAAGTTAGGTTCCCTGACTCGACAACCGATAGGACACCCTTTTTCTATAGTTTCCCTCTTAACCACGTGTCTCAGATGTCCCATTACCCATGTGACCGGATGTGACCCCATATTTGACCAGTTTTAGTGAATGAGACGTAGTTTGGTTGTAGCAATTACCCATGTGTGATATGGTGCGACGCCATTTTTGACCGGATGTAACTATTGTCCATGTGTGTTGACTGTACCACTAGGTGCTATTGATCAATACAAAATCAGTGCTCGAGGCGCTCCTGTCAGGGAAATTGCCGATAGTAAGGACATTACTTTCTGAACTTAGCAGTCGGCATAACGTCTTGATAATTTCATCGATCACTTTAACCCCTACTGTAACAACATGTACCATACCCTACAATTTAAGTGATCATTCGACCACTTGACCACTACTTGACCAGTACTTGACCACTATTTGACTATGTCCTTACTTATTTTACCATCACCGTTTCACTACACGTACCATACCCTATAATTTAAGTGGTCATTCGACTACTTGACCACTACTTGACCACTATTTGAGCACCACTTGACCAACTCTTGATCATCACCATGTCGCTATACCTACTTTCACCGACAATTTAAGTAGTCACTCGACCGTTTACCACTACTTGGCCACTACTTGAGCACGTCATCGATCACTTTAACCAACACAGGTTCACTACACGTACTTTCCCTTACAATTTAAGTGGTCACTCGACCATATGACCAGTACTTGCCCGCTACTTGATCACTACTTGACAACGTCACTACTTAATTTATCCATCTCTGTTTCACTACACGTACCATACCCTACAATTTTCTCACTTGAGCGGTTGACCACTGGTTGAGCACTACTTGACCACTGCTTGACCACGTTGTCGACCATTTTACCATCACCGTTTCAATATACGTACTTTTCTCTACCTTTTAAGTGTTCATTCGACCACTTGACCACTGGTTGACCGCTACTTGACCATGTCATCGATCACTTTAACCACTACCATAATCTTAGAGACATCGTCCTCTACAATTTAAGTGGTCACTCGACCACTTGACCACTACTTGACCATTGGTTGACCACTACTTGACCACTAATATACCACCCTTTAATCATCACCATATCATTATAACTACTTTTCCCCTAAAATTTCCTCACTTGACCACTACTTGACCACTGGTTGACCACTACTTGACCACTGCTTGACCACTATTTTACCACCCTTTAATCATCACTATATCATTACAACCACTTTCCCGTAAAATTTTCCTCACTTGACCACTGCTTGACCACTAATTTACCACCCTTTAATCATCACCATATCATTACAACCACTTTTCCCTAAAATTTCCTCACTTGACCACTACTTGACCACTAATTTACCATCCTTTAACCATCACCATGTCGCTACGACCAATTTTCCCTAAAATGTTCCTTACTTGACCACCACTTGACCACTGCTTGACCACTAATTTACCATCCTTTAACCATCACCATGTCGCTATGACCAATTTTCACTAAAATGTTCCTTACTTGACCACCACTTGACCACTGCTTGACCACTGCTTTACCACTAATTTACCACCCTTTAATCATCACTATATCATTACAACCACTTTCCCGTAAAATTTTCCTCACTTGACCACCACTTGACCATTGCTTGACCACTAATTTATCACCCTTTAATCATCACCATATCATTACAACTACTTTTCCCTAAAATTTCCTCACTTGAACCACTACTTGACCACTGCTTGACCACTACTTGACCACTAATTTACCACCCTTTAAGCATCACCCTATCATTATAACCACTTTTCCCTAAAATTTCCTCACTTTGACCACCACTTGACCACTACTTGACCATCTGTTGACCACTAATACCTGGTACCCACCCCTTACCACCGAATGATACTACACTATATCCATTACAATCAGCGATCTTTAGCTTTCAAGGTTTCATTTGTAACACGTGTTATGTTAGTGAATAAGCTACTATGAACATCTACATAGCACTAATAACCACCCTTATCAACTAATTTCACTAACCCATACCCACTACTATCCCCACCGCACCTATTCCTTCTATTCGTACTAATGTACACCACCAATGCGCTAACAGTTCAAAATATTTTAACACACCACTCACCCACGTTTTTACAACCCTTTACTTAATGACTTTTCCGTATGCACCCCCTCCACGTCTGTTATGAACCGACCACCGTCACACCCGCCGGAGATTTTCCCACACTTGCCGACGTATAACTCCCCGGTACTACCTTCCAGAATTTTCCACTATGCCGCTACTTATTTAATATGCATTGTATTGTTTATACATGATTTAATAAAAAATTATTATATACCTGATAGTGTTTAAACCCGAACCGCCTAGTCTCACCCCACGCGCCCACCCCCTCGCCACCACCCCGCACCCCGTCGTTATTTATTTTTATTTTTATTTATTTTATTTTATTTTTAATAATTAAATAAAATTTTTATACACCCACTCAATAGTTATCTGCCCTTAGAAACATAAAATCTTAGAATTATCGCCCTTAGATATGACCTAGATATCACCCCTACATACCCACCCAACTACATGACCGAGGGGGAGTGAAAATCAACCGAGGTCAAGGTCAAATGGTGGAGGCTCCACCAAATGATACCCGAATTGCGCCTTTCTAACTACTTGCGGTATTGTTATTCATGTGTGTGCACATCATTCTATCTCGTGCTCTACCACTCATATCTGATGCTGATATCCTCCCTGAGATTATGTCCAACTGTCCACATATTCTCTCTTGACCGTCCTCTGCCTCTGTTCTCTTCTAACCTTCCCATTGTGACTACATACTCTTGTTTTTTCACTTCTCATAATATTCTCAACGAACTGTCTTCTTATGATGTGAGCTACTAGTTCCCTTTGTGTTAACTTCATTCACGATATCTTCGTTACACTTTCTATCCTTCCACGTTTCTGTCATTTCCCCGTAAAACCACATCTCTGTATATTCCACATCATCTATAACTTGTCTGTATTGTGTATGTTTCACTTCCGTTCATCTAGATTGGCTAGATATTCCTCTTAAGAACTCTTTTACGTACCTCTGTAACAATTGTAAATGTAAGAGAATATTCTTCATCTTGTTAAATGTTGTCTCTACTGGGCCATTCTACATTTAACCTTCTTAATACATTTTTCACCTGCTGTCATTAAAGGACTCAAATACTTAAATACACTGACTTGTTTCAGGTTGGTTCCACTCGCTTTCATTTAGCATTTGGGTTGACAATTGTTCTTTTGAATAACCATTACTACTTAAAATATGAACCCAATGTAGCCAGCAGCAAGCGCATACAACATGAAAATGGAAACATTAAGAGGCAGGGGAAGACCACGAAAAAATATGGATCGACAGAGTCATCAATACCTTAAAAACCTCAGCATCTGAGCATACCAAGCGACCGGGCAAGACCAAGTTAATAAACCAGTCATCAAACAAGCCTGCGACGCTTAATGGCATAGGGCAGTGAGAGACAACAGAAAGAAAGAAGACCTATGCTTGCTTGCTTGCTTGTGTTCGTTGGCTTGAGCTCCAACGCAAAGTCTTGTATGTCGGATGAAGGCATCCTGTTGTCCAACATCAGTGTGATGTCATACAGGACCTGAGGTTTGCGTGAGTATCCGTTGTCCCATGTCTGGCTTATTGGTGTGCAGACTGGTGGTTCCTCGCCATACAGGCAGAAACTCTCCGACTTCGGAGGAATCGGCGATCCTATTGACTTCAGCCAGGACCCCGAAGGGACCTGTTGCCCAGGACGCTCGGCGATGACGCGTCAATAGGTCTTGGCCAGTATATAACCCGGCCCTGGTGCCTTGGAAACACCTCTGCGTCCCAGAAGACTTATAATATTGCATGTCCTTTCTGGGAATTCACCTTCAACCTCAACCTGAAGTTGATTTACTAGATAATTTTACGCTCAGTAGTTTGCCATTGCTTTCTCAAGGAGAAATCGACGTTGAATTCAACTGTTCTGTGTAGGGAATGAACCCCGTACCCGGCCGAAAGCACACCGGAAGTTTAAGTGCTAGCGCATTAACCACTACGGCCATGCTGACCTACTACTTACTGTTAAATAAGTTAGTTGCATATCCTTTACAGGACGTCGCAGTCAACACCAAAATTTTTTACTGTTGTGATTTTTTGGCAAGTTTACGTTCAGTAGTTTGCCATTGCTTTCTGAATAACCGGCACCCATATCATTTCGTAAGAAGCAACGCAACGCGGTCTGCTGCCAAATCTCGCGCAGATGTGTTTCAAACGCGGGTATGCGGTATTACGAACTGCGTCCGTTACCCCTTCGCACTGTTATGTAAGCAATATAAAATAGGACAAAAGTAATGCAGCTTTACAGAGCACAATTATCTAAAACCCATAGACGTTACCGCAACTAACCTTCATCAGCAAACATATACTTGCACACAACAAATCAGGGTATCAACACCTGGGTTAGTGAGATAAGTAGCGCGTTTCTGTCAAATTTTTCATTTTATCATCATTGTTCTCATTGTTTCGTCTTCCCATTTTTATCAACCTGTTGTTATGTTTTAATTTCGTCACTGCAGTGTCTCCCTCGTGAATATGCCTGTGTTTTGTGTATGTATTATATTTGTTGCCGATGAAAGCTAGTCGCCACAATGTCCTGTGTTTTCCATCATTGTTATGAAACGCTGCATTACGTTGAGTTATTTTATATTGTTTAATTCCAAAGCTTCACCGCAGTTCCACTAATTTAATTCACACTCATTTTATTCATAACTATACTTACCGTTATCAATAGTAATCTCATCGCGATAAAATGTTTCATCACAACCTGCTGGTACGTATCTCGTTGCCATAGCAATAAGTACAACAACAACTACCACAGAATTTGCATATCCTGCATGCCAGTGTTGTTTGACGGACATTTCCAGTTTCTAAATATTTTTCTTATTTGAAATACTCTCTGGCAATATGTGAGAATAGCTTTGAGTTCTTGATGTTTCTTCAATCCAGGACTGTTCACGCAATGTAGTACAAACACATTATGGCAGTAAAATCGATGGCAAGGTGTGGTTTTAATTGTGACAGCTGTAATAAACGATCCCTTGATCACTGAATGTACTCACAAAGTATGACGAGAAAGGCGAAGACAAGCATGCTTCGTGCAGAGTGGCAGGCTTCCCTTAAACAATCAAAACTGGGAGAATTTATTTGATTTATTTCCCCTGGACATGCGGGTGTAGTGGGAAACGAGCAACTGGACAGATTGGCTGGGTCTGTACCGCTTGGAGGAGTATTGGTGCATGATAAGGCAGATGTTGGGGCCTTATTGAATCGTGTGTATAGTATAGAAGAACTGATAGATCATCACTGCTTGCAGGGACTGGTGCCTCAGGGAGTGACTAGAGGATCTGGCCGACACTCAGAACTCCGAGGAATTGCCAGACGGATACCTAATCAGGCTTCTACATTGACGTCCAATTGGCCATTGTAAGGGTCACACCTCTTACCTTGGCATAAGTGCACCGGTGCATCATCATTATCGTCATCATCATCATCATCATCATCATCATCATCATCATCATCATCATCATCATCATCATAAGCAAGATCATCAATATCATCATCATAATCATCGTCGTCGCCGTCATTATGATCGCATGCATCATCATCAACATCATCATCATAAACATCATCATCAATAGCATCATCATAGGCATCGTTATCATCATCATCATCGGTACACATTCTATGGTAAAGATGAATTGAGCTGAGTCGAGAGCCAACGTCACAACACTCAGGGCACCCCCACCCGTGCTCCACCCTCATCTTCAACAACCAGCGAAAAGTACCGATTCTAATGGTACCAGTTGCAATCTGATTATATGTCCATCTGGACTTTCTTCGGATAACTGATTGTTGGCCAGATCCTCTGGTCACTCCCTGCAGCACCAATCTTTCCAGGCAACGATGTTATTCTGTTCTTCCACACTATACACACGATCCTAAAGCAATCCAGCCACATCTACCTGATCTTGTGCCAATGTCATACCAAAAGGTGTAGATTCAGCCAATTCGTCCGCATGCTCATTTCCCAACACACCAAAATGTTCTAGTGAAAATACCCATCTTGTGTTCCCTATCGAAGAATTTTAAATTAACGCATGCCACCCTGCATGTCTTCATGCTCTTCATACATGTCTTCATGCTCTGTGAGTCCGCGAAAATCAGGACAACTGTGTTCTGTTTATCCTCCAGCCAGCGAAATGGCGTAGTGACTGTCTCAACCTCCATTCTCAGATCAGATGTGGTATCCTACACCAGGCTCTCCTTCACTAAACACTGTCTATGAACACCCAGACACTTGTTGTGCCTCATATTGCAGAACCATCAGCTATCGCATAAACAGCATGACGTCTCGAAAACTGAAATGCTTTCGGCAGATTAGACGTCACAGAGGGATGGAAGGCGTGGTTTCACAGAGGGATGGAAGGCGTGGTTTCACTGAGGGATGGAAGGCGTGGTTTCACAGAGGGATGTAAGGCATGGTTTCACAGAGGGATGGAAGGCGTGGTTTCACTGAGGGATGGAAGGCGTGGTTTCACAGAGGGATGGAAGGCGTGGTGTCACATAGGGATGGAAGGCGTGGTTTCACAGAAGGATGGAAGGCGTGGTTTCACAGAGGGATGGAAGGCATGGTTTAACTGAGGGATGGAAGGCGTGGTTTCACAGAGGGATGTAAGGCATGGTTTCACAGAGGGATGGAAGGCGTGGTTTCACAGAGGGATGGAAGGCGTGGTTTCACTGAGGGATGGAAGGCGTGGTTTCACAGACGGATGGAAGGCGTGGTTTCACAGGGGACGGAAGGCGTGGTTTTACAGAGGGATGTAAGACATGGTTTCACAGAGGGGTGAAAGGCGTGGTTTCACAGAGGGGTGGAAGGCGTGGTTTCACAGAGGGATGGAAGGCGTGGTTTCTCAGAGGGATGGAAGGCGTGGTTTCTGGAACAAGTCGCAGGCGTTGACCAACACGAAGTTGACACATTGCAGACATGTTGGGCGTGGACTTGAGTGAGGCAGGAGATCTAGCCAGAGATGCAGACACTTTCTGACTGCCCGTGGTGAGAGCCACGTTCTGTGAGGAACTTGTTATATGATGATGGCTTCCAAAGACATCATTGCTTTAAATTCTCACTCGCTCTCACGCTCACTCACTCACTCACTCACTCACTCACTCACTCACTCACGCACGCACGCACGCACGCACGCACGCACACACTCACTCACTCGCTCGCTCGCCCACTCACTCACTCAATCGATCTGTCGCTCAATCACTCACTCACTCACCCACCCACCCTCTCTCTCTCTCTCTCTCTCTCTCTCTCTCTCTCTCTCTCTCTCTCCTCTCTCCTACATTGTTCATGTATGTTTATCTTCTCTCTCCTGTTTTTTGCGTCTCTCCTCGTCCTATCAATTATCAACTCTCTCTCTCGCTCTCTCTCTCTCTCTCTCTCTCTCTCTCTCTCTCTCTCTCTACTTCTCTCCCTCTCTCTGTACTCTTGATATATTAGGGGTGTTCATTTGAAACCCGTTCCAATGGCGTTATTACAAAAGCATGAAAGAAACATTAACAGGTACGGTAAAATTAAACAAAGCATTCATTTTGAATGAATTATGCACCATGGGTTGGTCAGAAGAAGTCACCTAAAGCATTCAGGCAAGCATCTCATTGCTTAGGTAGGCGGCGAATGCCGTCCGCAAAAAAGGATTGTGGTTGCTCACTGAACCAAGTGTTTACCGAGTTCATTACGTCTGCATCTGTGTGAAATCGTTGCCCCTTGAGAGCTTTTTTTAAGAGGTCCGAACAAATGAAAATCACATGGTGACAAATCAGGACTATATGCTGGATGTTGCAGAATTTCCCTACTCTTCCTTGCTACTGCTTCCTGCACAATCATTTGCGACATGCGGACGAGCATTATCGTGCAACAAAATCACACCGCGAGAAAGCATGCCGGGTCGCTTATTCGTGATGGCTTTTCGCAGCTTGCTAGTGTTTGCAAGTAGTGGGTAGAGTTGATAATGACACTTGGTTCTTCAAAGTCGGCAAACAATAGCCCTTCATGGTAAAAAAAAAAAATGCGCTCAGCATAACCTTACCAGCGGAAACATGTAACTTGATTTTTTTTTACTTTTGTTGATCCAGCATGCTTCCATTGCATGCTCTCTCTTTTGCTGCTCGGCTCAAAGTGGTGACACCATGATTCATCGCCTGCCACTATGCATAAGAGAAATGCATCACCCTCCACTCTGTAACGCAGCATGTGGTTCAAACACCATCCCATGTGTTCCTCTTTTTGGTGGTCGGTCAACATTCATGGTAGCCACTGTGAACACACCTTCCGATATTGCAGTTTCTTACCAACGACCTTTTGAATTGTCCCAATTGACACATCAAATTCTTTCGCTAGCGAACGTATGCTTCGACAACGGTTCATCTGTACTGCTGCATCAATTTTGGCGATGGTTTTTTTTTTTTTCTGTTGCAACAATATGCGCTTGACCCGGCCGTCGAAGATCTGTCGTGAACTGACGTCCTTTCCGAAACATTCGTGCCCAGTCTGTCACTGTTGTCTTCGACACACATTTGTTTACCGTACGCTGCCTGCATTCTTCGATGAATGTCCACTGGTCGACATCCTTCAAATGAAAGAAACTGAATCACCGCTCTTTGAGCTTCTTTGGACGGATTTTGGATCAACCCGGCCATTTTCTCAACGGTCAGAAACAGAACCTATGCATCATGGGACGATAAGCATGTGCTCTTTTATTCATTGGTCAGTACTTATAACATGACTATGACATGATCATATTCAACGTACGCAATTGCGCGCGGTGCGGCACGAACGGATTTCAAATGAACGCCCCTTATATTTAGTCACTACTTTGAGATGTAGAAGAACACGACGACATGGACGAAAATGTAGAAAGAAGTTAGGAGGACAAGGAAGAAGAGGAAGAGGTGGAATGAGAGGAGAGAGAAAAAAAAACAGATAATAAAGAAAAACTTAGAAAACTAAGGACGCCTGAGGAGAGAGAGGAAAAATACAAAGAGGAAGAAGAAGAAGATGACGATTTTGATGATAATGATAACACTGATAGAGTTTATTATTACAGCAATACCATTTACAACGATGATGAAAATAACGATGCTGATATAAACAACAAGACCCTATTATCAGCTGTTCTATTTCAGCATTCTCCACAGAGAAACAGACAGACGACAACTATAATAATAGTCACGAAGAAGGCTGTAAACAGCCGACATATTGGCGCCAGCTGCGAACGTCAGTAAATCACCGCATCGATTAAGACTAAATCCTTCTGACGATTTATTTCACCTGTAAAACCTGAGTGTTGACATCTTGGAATGCCTCTCCCTCTCCCTCCCCAGTGCTATCAATTACCTACACCCGAACCAAAAACAATACACAAAGGTAAGCCTGCTACTTCAGAAGATGCAACTCTCAATTATGAACTGCAGAAACTACCAACGAAGTCCCTCGTCAAGCTGCCAGGTAGATTCATCTTAATCCGTTAGACTTGTCGAGGGCGTCTTAACGATTGGTGTCCGAAAACAAAATTGCCGACTGGAACATCTGTAAGGCTGGCGCCATGAAGACAAAGTGCTTAAACAGTTAACGCTCTCGGTCGTGCAAGGAATCTTTCTCCTGTCTCTAGCAAATAAGCTGCACGGAGTAGTCTCGCTGAAGATGAGTTTAAAATGTCGTGTAGAGTTGTGTAATAAAAGGTGGTGAAATAAAGCAGAAGAGGCAATGACAAGCGTGGCTAAGGAATTATGTGTAGTTATTTATGTGTCTGTAGATGCAGGTTGGTTCCAATGAAACAGAGGAGAAGAACAAGAAGATGGAGAAGGAAGAGTAGAAGAATAACAAGAAGAAGAAGGAAGGGGAGGCGAAAAAAAAGAAGGCGAAGGAAGAGGAGAAGAACAAGGAGAAGGGGAATGAAGAGGAGAAGAACAAGGAGAAGGAGAAGGAAGAGGAGAAGAACAAGGAAAAAGAGAAGGAAGAGTAGAAGAACAAGGAGAAGGAGAATGAAGAGGAGAAGAAAAATAGAGAAGCGAAGGAAGAGGAGAAGAACAAGGAGAAGTGGAATGAAGAGGAGAAGAAAAATAGAGAAGCGAAGGAAGAAGAGAGACAAGGAGAAGGGGACATGAAGAGGAGAAGAACAAGGAGAAGGAGAAGGAAGAGGATAAGAACAAGGAGAAGGAGAATGAAGAGGAGAAGAAAATAGAGAAGCGAAGGAAGAGGAGAAGAACAAGTAGAAGTGGAAGGAAGAGGAGAAGAAAAATAGAGAAGCGAAGGAAGAAGAGAAGAACAAGGAGAAGGGAAATGAAGAGGAGAAGAACAAGGAGAAGGAGAAGGAAGAGGAGAAGAACAAGGAGAAGGAAGAGTAGAAGAACAAGGAGAAGGAGAATGAAGAGGAGAAGAAAAATAGAGAAGTGAAGGAAGAGGAGAAGAACAAGGAGAAGTGGAAGGAAGAGGAGATGAAAAATAGAGAAGCGAAGGAAGAAGAGAAGAACAAGGAGAAGGGGAATGAAGAGGAGAAGAACAAGGAGAAGGAAGAGGATAAGAACAAGGAGAAGGAGAATGAAGAGGAGAAGAAAATAGAGAAGCGAAGGAAGAGGAGAAGAACAAGGAGAAGTGGAAGGAAGAGGAGAAGAAAAATAGAGAAGCGTAGGAAGAGGAGAAGAACAAGGAGAAGGGAAATAAAGAGGAGAAGAACAAGGAGAAGGAGAAGGAAGAGGAGAAGAACAAGGAGAAGGAAGAGTAGAAGAACAAGGAGAAGGAGAATGAAGAGGAGAAGAAAAATAGAGAATCGAAGGAAGAGGAGAAGAACAAGGAGAAGTGGAAGGAAGAGGAGACGAAAAATAGAGAAGCGAAGGAAGAGGAGAAGAACAAGGAGAAGAGGAAGGAATAGGAGAAGAACAAGGAGAAGGAGAAGGAAGAGTAGAAGAACAAGGAGAAGGAGAAGGAAGAGTAGAAGAACAAGGAGAAGGAGAAAGAAAAGGAGAAGAACAATGAGAAATAGATGGAAGAGTAGAAGACCAAGGAGAAGGAAGAGAAGAAGAACAAGGAGAAGGAAGAGGAGAAGAACATGGAGAAGGAGAAGGAAGAGGAAAAGAACAAGGTGAAGGAAATGGAGAAGAACAAGAAAAAGGAAAAGAACAAGAAGAATTAGCAGGAACGGGAGGAATAAGAAAGAGAAAAAAACCAGAAAGAAGAATAAGGAGGAGAAAGCAGTTTTGGAGGAGAAGTAGAAAAAGGAGGAGGACGAGAAGAAACTGAAGAAGAAGAAGAAGAAGAAGAAGAAGAAGAAGAAGAAGAAGAAGAAGAAGAAGAAGGAGGAGGAGAAGAGAGAAGAAGAGAGAGAAGAAGAGAGGAGGAGGAGGAGGAGGAGGAGGAGGAGGATGAATGTTGAAGGAGGAGGAATCTGATCAGACCAATTATCGCGATAAATTTTTATCCACAATGAATGCATATGAGTACATGGTCATTTCCACGTAGTCTACCACCACGCACCATCTGACGTCTCACACGCTCAGTGTGTGATCTATCTGCAATAATCTTTTCGTTTGTGTTTATTCCATTTCTGAACTTTGCCCACCATGCAACACGATCAGCGACAACTTGCTCCCAAGATGCAATATCAATGCCTGTATCAATCATGTCCCGCTTACACACATCTGTGTACCGTAGGAGAGGTCGACTCCCCAACTCTTTAACCCATCTGTAATTCACCAAACATAACATCCTTTGGTATTCTACCATCGTCTATTCTCCTGATGCGTCCTATCCATCAGAGTCTGCGAAGATTGAGCATGAAACAAACCGTGGCGCCATCTGATCTTTCCAATACATCAGTATTTTTGATTTGTTTATTGTGAGATTATATTCACAGTTAAAGAGATCAGCGTGGCCGCAGAGATTAATGCACTTACGCTTAAACTGCCGGTGCTCTGATAGGTGGCTTGTGGGTTCAGTCCACTCCCCGATAGATCAGTTGGGCTAAAACTTGGCAATTCAGAAAGCAATGGCAAGCTACTGATAGTAAAATGGTCTAGTAAATTAACCTGGAGATGGGGTTGATGGCATCGTCCTGCGACGAGAGGTCAGCGTGGCCGAATGTATAAGAATACGTGTTCTTGAACATCCAGTGTGCTGATACCGAGTTTAAGTTGTTCAACCCCTGCGCCGGACAATTGGACTAAAATGTTGACCTATCGTCCTTGACTTGGGGATGTAAAATACAAGTACCTCTGAAGTTGGAGTGAGTTCGCCTGATGGCGAAGGACACTGTTAATAGGGAAAGCTAATCCACAAGAAAAATTCAGCCCAGCACTACTAAAAGTAGTGAGTATGGACTACGCTTGAATTCAAAGTGTGCGAGTGCAAAGAAAAAACAATTAGACGAAGCATTGTAAGAGAGTATCATTTATGTGTTTTGAACTTATTAGGAATTCAGACGGAAAAGATATCTTGCAGGAAGTTGCGCAGACGTCTTCTTGCGCATGAATGCAAAACCAATAGAGAAAGAGTAAAAAGTAACATTTCAAAGCAAAAATGTGGAAGAAAGAATCAAATCATCCGACTTAATCATAAATTGCTCCTTCAAAAAATGTTGATATTGAGCTATGCTTTCTGGGTACAAGAAAGTGGGGTGTGTAACAAAGAAGATAAAATATTCCAGCTGAAAATAAGACAGCTAAAAGAAACTCAATTTCAGAAGATATTACTTCACAGAATACGAATAAAGAGACGCATTACGAAGAAAGAGAAAACAATAATATTGTTTACATCAAAAACTTTAAAACCCGGCATTGGATACAGTTACAGTAAATGAAATCCTTTTCTGGGCAATAAGAAATGGGTTAAAGGATATTTTATTCACAAACTGTGTAAATTATAACGCGTTTAAGATTTGCTTTTCTTAACTTTCTGTTTTTGTTTAGGGGAAGCGTCTTTTACGTTCAGCTGGCGGCTTCTATGTAGCACATGTATTGTATGAATTATTTTGTCTGCCTGTATTTAGGACATACATTTTCTTTATTCTTTTGTCTGCTTTTATGTAAGACAGACATTCAGTATCTCTTTGTCTTTCCTTAGTGAATTTACATATAAAAGCCGCAGACAATAGTTTGTGTGGGATATTTCGCTGCATTTCATCATGTACATGCTGCAGTGTTATATATCATAAGGAGTGAAATGGTGAATCATATAGCGAGGCCTCACCAATTAGGTGTCTAAAACCTGGGTTATACAGACAGAAAGACTTCATAGTGGCGCGGAGATAACGCATGTTCCACATTCAAACAATAACAGAGACTTTATGTGTGTTATGCGTCTCAGCCAAAATGTGATTTATCCATTCACTCCTTATGAAATACAGCTACGTAAAGTATGCACCTGACAAGATGCAACGAAATATGATAGGCAATAAATTGTGTAAGCTATTTAGTGTGAATTCCGTGTTTAAATTCCGTTATTTTCTTTTAAATAGAACAAATGTTTTTCATGGCTTTCCGCCTGATGTTATACTAGAACATAAATGTTCTATACTCTACTGTCTGCTTGTATAGAACAGAGACATGATCTCCAACGTATTCTCTGCAGAAGTTGAAGAGAAAAAAAATGTTTGCATCATATTGTCAACTAATATTGAAAACACACACTGTCTGCTTCATAATCATCATCATCATGTGCCATACTGATAAGCGTGGGCCGTCATGTTTCGCCGTCTCACTCCATCACCAGAGTCGTGGATCAGCTCCGTGTTCCTGTCTCGACCATGCCACGTGGCCAAGCCATTCAGGTATTTACTTCTCTGCCTTTCCCTTATTCTCCTTCCATCGATCGTGACAGTTGTCACCAAATTCTCCAATTTATTTCTTCTCATAACATGACCGAAAAAGTTGTTACTGTCGACGTCTAATTATATTAAAATATAATATATTATAAACATCACATTACCTGCTATGATAATTATCTTGCAAGGAAACGTTACTATTGATGAACCCCTCTCCTTTACACCTAAACCCGCGTGAGAACGCTGTACTAGCGTGTTGCGCATGTAGCATCGTGGGAATTTTTTTTTTTTTTTTTGCGTTGGCTCGCTTTGAACTCAGGCGTGGTCCATATTGATTTTTGCGAGTGAATTAGCTTTCACTATTACTAGTCTCCCTCGCCATGAGGCGAACCCATTTTGACTTCTGAGGTACTTGTAATTTACATCCCCAAGGCAGGGACGGTAGGTCAACTTTTCAGCCCAGCTGATCGGTGTAGGGATTGAACCCGCTACCCCGGCATCAGCATACCAGAAGTTTAAAAGCAAGCGCTTTTAACTATTCGCCCATGCTGAACTCGTCCCATATTTTTTTGGGTAAATAAACTTCCTGAGATCAAAAGCGCCATGCCAGATTGCATTTCCTGCCTTCCTACAGCAGAGCATTACATCAACGTAAAACGTATCTAGTTTGTATCGCTTGACATAGTCAACCCTGAGAGAGATGATGACACATCATCTAATATCCACGGTTTGGAAATGTGTTTCTTGGCACGTCGGCATTGAAGTCGATAAATCTTCGCACTAAAAACAGACTTTCTGGGATAAATATAAATACGATTTATGGCTTGAAATTATCTACTCGAATAAATTGTCCATTCTCTGTTTGGGATATTTGGCTCAACATTTGGTGGGAAAGAGAGGCGCGATGGCGCAGTGGCTCATAATCATCTAATGCCTATCAGCTGACTTGGCGTTCATGCCTCTGCACACATCTGGGTCTTATGTGTTCTGGATCAACTCTGCTGATGAAATTCCTCCATGCCACCGTTTCAATCCATCCAGCATCATGTCTCTTGGTCTGCCTCTGCATCTCTTCCCTTTGATCTTTTTAGTTGGCACGGTGCTCTCAAATGGAGTCTTTCATGTGGTACCGGTGGGCAGGTGTTCAAAACGACCACGAGGTGGATTTGTTAAATTGACCTGGGTTGTAGCATTATTTGTTAAATTCACCTGGGCTTTCATATACTTTCTTAAATTGGCCTGGGCTGTAGCATAATTTGTACAACAGACCTGGGATTTTACATAATTTGTTAAATTGGCCTAGGCTGCAACATAATTTGTTAAACATACCTGGGATTTTACATAATTTGTTAAATCGACCTGGGCTGTAACATAATTTGTACAACAGACCTGGGATGTAACATAATTTGTTAAACTGACCTGGGATTTTACATAATTTGTTAAATTGACCTGGACTGTAACATAATTTGTACAACAGACCTGGGCTATAACATAATTTGTTAAATTGACCTGGGCTTTCATATAATTTTTTTTTAAATTGACCTGGGCTGTAGCATAAATTGTTAAGTTGACCTGGGCTGTAGCATAATTTGTTAAATTGACCTGGGCTGTAGCATAATTTGTTAAATTGACCTGGGCTTTCATATGATTTCTTAAATTGACCTGGGCTGTAGCATAATTTGTACAACAGACTTGGGATTTTACATAATTTGTTAAATTGGCCTAGGCTACAGCATAATTTGTTAAACATACCTGGGATTTTACATAATTTGTTAAATTTACCTGGGCTGTAACATAATTTGTACAACAGACATGGGATTTTACATAATTTGTTAAATCGACCTGGGCTGTAGCATAATTTGTACAACAGACCTGGGATGTAACATAATTTGTTAAATTGGCCTAAGCTGTAACATAATTTGTTAAACTGACCTGGGAGTTTACATAATTTGTTAAATTGACCTGGACTGTAACATAATTTGTACAACAGACCTAGGCTGTAACATAATTTGTTAAACTGACCTGGGATTTTACATAATTTGTTAAATTGACCTGGGCGGTAGCATAAATTGTTAAGTTGACCTGGGCATTCATATAATTTCTTAAATTGACTTGGGCTGTAACATAATTTGTTAAATTGACCTGGGCTGTACCATAATTTGTTAAACTGACCTGGAATGTTACATAATCTGAAGCTGACTTGGGTATATCGTGCTATCTTAATGTGTTTATACATCACTGGGTGGTGTTGTCAATATGACACTGACCTCGTTTATGTTCCAGGTCATTTGCCTGTACCAGTTTTAGGCTGTGGAAACCTGGGAGTCTAGGGCAATTTAAGAAATCCGTCTCCAGGGGGACTCGAACTCGTGGCTACCAGGCTGAGAGGAGAGCGTACAATAATGGGTGAAGTGGATACGATGGTGGGATCAAATTCATATATGGTGCAGACCTGATAAGGTGACCTCACCTGGGACCCAATAAGAACTTCTTCTTATCAGAAAGCCCTCTTATAAGAGTTCAAGCATATAGTAATGCATTTACATTGTACCAATGCAATATTGTTCTTCACAACATAAATTCGCCACATTCGAGATCGCCTTAAGCGGTTTGTACTATTGGACACGTGAATATATTTCCACGTACACCAGTCTTTGTGCACATACATCTTCTATTTTTTTCTTTTGTTTTGCTCTCGCCCGCTTTGAACTCAAGCGGAGTCCATACACACTACTTCTAATAGTGCTGGACTGGAGTTTACGTGTGGATTAGCTTTCCCTATTAACAGTGTCCCTTGCCATCAGGCGAACCCACTCCTACTTCAGATGTACTTGTAATTTACGTCGACAATTCAAGGACGATATGTCAACATTTTGATTTTCTGGTCCATTATACGTTCTGTTGTGGAACATTCCGAATATCTAGGGTCATTAACTACAACAATGGTGACAGAAATTAAAAGACAAATATCTATTGCTCTTCAAAAACTAAAACAACTGAATTAATTGTGGCCTGGGACAGATAGACCTACACAAATTAGATTTTTAAGAGCATGCATCTTTCCCATTGCAACATACGCCTGTGAGACATGGACACTTACTAAACAAGCTGAACAGCGCATAAATACCTTTGAATATAAATGTTATAGACGAGGTTCTAAGAATATCTTGGATACAGAAAATAACAAATGCATCCATGCGACAAGATCTAAATATTGAAGAAATTTGGCTACTAAAGACGATAAAACAAAGAAAATTAAATATTTTGATCACTTGAAATGTCATGAAAGTTTGGAGAGAACAATCATGGAGGGGTATATGCCTGGGAAAAGAGAAAGAGGAAGGCCAAAGAGAAGATGGATGAAGGATGTGACGGATGATCTCCAGGTGGGTGTATCGGACGTGGGACATCTTGCTTATGATCGAGAGGTTTTCCGGAAGGTTGTTATGGGAGCAAGGTTCTGCAAAGGACATGCTGCTGAATGAATGAATGAATGAATGAATGAATGAATGAATGAATGAATGAATTTGCCATTGATTTCTAAAGGAAAAGTAAAAATCCAAGTCCAACTAAATGCCGATGTAGGGATTTGGCGTCCTACCTAGCGACGGAAATGTAAGAGCGAGTTATTTTAGTCAGTTAGTTAGTTAGTCCGACTAACTTATCTAAGTATAAGTTATCTTATTCTTTCGGAATGTCGACTTCTAATGGGAAACAGCTGAACGTAAAGTTGCCTAGGAAATCACAATAAATCTTGGCGTTGATTGCGACGTCATGTGAAGGACATGGCACAAAATTGTCCCCTACTGGCAAAGGGAAAACCTGATTGGCGTCGCCATGTTTCTGTGTGCGTTCTCATGAACAAATCCGACACTTGACCTTTCACAAAATGAACATAAATTGCTTTGAGGGATCCCCGAGTCTTGAACACCGACAGCAGCGATTTACGATACACACATCCAGACCTGGCCAGGTAATTTCAGCATCTGAAATCAAATTTATCACAACTATTCTGAAATAGGATATAGGAGGCCCAGAGTTTGACTTATTTATGTTTTCTCGGCGCCAAATCTGGGCAATGGCCGAAACAATTTTGGAACAGTAAATATCAACACCTTGCTCCACCCGCCAATAAACATATGTGACGTGGAGCACTTTTAGAGTGTGTCGGAGTGTGGGAAATCTCGAGAGATATCAGTAATGTTTTTATGAGTTAACCGCGGTATTTGGAGGGAGGGGAGCTTATGTTTATGTTCCTTTTGAGTTCACTCGCTTTGAACTCAAACGTAGTCCATACAAGTGCTACAACTGATAGTAGTTGTCACTACTGGGGGTGGGGATGGTGTACTGGGCTAATATTTGCATGTGAATTAGCATTCCCTATTACCAGTGTTCTCGCCACCAGACGATTCCACTCCGAATTTTGAGGTGCTTGTAATTTACGACCGCTGGTCAAGGTCGTCAGGTCCTAGCCAGATGTGACTGAGCTACTGTATGACAGTAGAGGTACTACCTGCTTTCTATTAGTGGCGAATGTTGGGTGGCGCTCACCAAACCGGACACCTCACATTGTGCTTTTGGCTTCGGGCGGTGGCGCGTAATTGGGAGGGTACGCGGCTTACCCTGGTTCTAGAAAATGCAATATAAAGACTAAATACCAGACCAGGCTTTAAGATTTGGTCCGCAACAGGTCTAGGCTAGAAGCTCCGATGGGTGGACAGTTATATCATTACTTGCTGATCTGGCAATTTCTGCAGCCTGTCTTGTTCCAGATATATTGGTGATACCTTTTCCTCTGGAGTAAACTAGGCAGGCCGAGCGAAGGATCATGCTGCATGGTCTCTATAATTCAGCCCAGGTGTTGTGCTATGAAGAGGTATAACATTCGCTACAGCTATGGGTAGTAGTTACTATGCCTTGTTAGAAGCACACTGACGGCAAGGTGCCAGTGATTCAAGGACGAGAATCCCCCATGTTAGTCCCATTGACCGGTGTTGGGGTTAAACCTCAACATCAGCATACCGGAACTTTAGGAGTGGGAGCTCGTATCCATTCGGCCATATTGACTTCACAAGGAGGGAAATATGCCCGGATGTAGTGATGTGCATTTCATCACCAGCATGTGCCATGTTGAAGAACGCAGTGTAAAATAAAAAAAAAGAGAAAGAACATGATCATTAAAGTCCCCTAGTAGATGTTTGTTATATGTATTATGCCCCTACTAGCAATGTCATCTGATTATTTATCTCTTTATTTCTTGTTTCCTGTTTTAAAATAATGATTGCCAATTGCCTCTCAGTTGTTATGACTGATTCGCCTCACACCTCACGCAATGTTGTTTCTCACCTGGTACATTTCTTATATTTTGTCGGTGTTCTGTAGTCCTGTTT
>JACEFZ010016142.1:157500-200000 GCA_014155875.1 Cepaea nemoralis
TGAGAAACATGTACACTTTATTATTATTCTTTAACTCTGATCTAATTAAAAATTGTAAATGGGTAGTAAAATATGCAGCTTTCAATGTAAATGTATGCACAAATTATTGGCATGCTTATTATAGACACTGGCACTGTAATATTATTGTAGGGATGGCAAAGCAAATCAAATAGATTGGTGTAATGATTTATTATTGCAAGATCTGACCTAATGGAAATAATTGAAATGGGCTCATATTAAACCCAGCAGCCAGCTTCTAAAGTAAATCATATTAAACTATTAATAAAGCCCATATATATATATATATATATATATATATATATATTTTTTTTTTTTTTCCCGCGTTTCCATCCTGTTTCAGGATATTGCGGTCAACACCAGCATCTTTCAGCTGTATGTTGATTCCTAGGCTAGATTACGCTCATCAGCACGCCACGACTTTCTGAGCGACCGGCTCCATACTCTCATAAGTCACTTTTGCAATTCGAACCACTGCTAATTCTCGTCGCGTCACGTGACGAGAGTATTCGGGGTTAGCGGAGAAAGCTGCTAACCCCTCGGCCATGGAGCCGGCTATATATATATATATATATATATATATATATATATATATATATATATATATATATATATATATATATATATATATGGGACAAGGAAACAGAACAGATGGTGTCACTATTTTATTAATATCATATGATTTGAATCCATGAAAGATTTAATAATGTTAGTTAGTTGCATATCCTTTACAGGATGTCACAGTCAACACCAGCATATTTTCTGTTGTGATCTCTTAGGCAAGTTTACATTCAATAGTTTGTCATTGCTTTCTGAATGACCGTCCCCCATACCATTTTTTTAAAAAAAACATACGCATGGCAGTCTGCTGCCAAAGTCGCCCACAGCTGTGTTTTGAACGCAGGGTATGCGGGGTTACGAACTGCGTCCATTACCTCTTTGCCAATGAGCTGGCTTTAATAATGTAGTTGATTAATAACAATTACTCAATTAATATAACTCAGAATAATATTTTTGTATATGCAGACTACCATTCTCCGTGGCGTAGGGTGTTACAGACACGATTCGTAATCCTGTATACCTGGGTTCAAACACAGCGGTGCTTGTTTTTTTTTTCGAAAAAGTTAGAGGTGCCAGTCATTCAGAAAGCAATGGCAAATTACTGACTATAAGATCTGCCTAGGAGTCACGAACAGCCAAATATGCTGCGGTTGACTGCTACGTCCAGTGAAGACATCTTCTTCTTCTTCAGCGTTCCGAGCCATTGAGGTTCTTTGCTGCAGATACAATCCGTCTCCATTCGTCTCTCTGGTTGACCTTCTCTTGCCATTCGTTGATTCCAAGTGCTTGTACGTCTGTATATATATATATATATATATATATATATATATATATATATATATATATATATATATATATATATATATATATATATTATCTCTCCACCGTCTTCTTGGTCTACCTCGGGGTCTACGGTCATTTATTTCCTGAGTGTAAGCGAGTTTTGTTTCCCTATTATCTTCCATTCTTTCTAAATGCCCCAGCCATTGTAGCCTTCATGATACCAGTGATTAGCGGGGACTTAAACCAGATCATAAATGTCTTTGTTACTTCTTCTTTTCCACTCTCCACTTTGTGTATCCCTAATGGGTCCAAAGATGCGTCTTAAAACTTTGTTCTCAAAGGTTTGAAACAAGGCTTCGTCTCCTTTCAGTGAAGGACATGCAACTAAAAAATATGCAGACTAAATAACTCATGGTTTTGTTATTTACTTTTTCTAAAGTGCATGATTCGGCATTTTATAAAAGTTGAAAGTCACCATAAAATTTTTATTCTTACATGACAGTCGTGGTGCATATTTTTGCATTTGCAAAACTGTGCCATATTATTAAAATGGCATCAGGAAGAAGGAGGAGGAAGAATGAGAAGGAGTAGGCGGAGGAGGGGTTGGAGTGAAGGAAGAGGCAGGAGGAAGAGGGAGTTTAAGGTTTTCATTTGAATTTTGCGTTCTAACGGTGGCCCTCAAAATAACAACACGAGTTATCTCCCTTAGCGAGAAAAAAACCAAGAGCAGTTATCTGCCCTTAGCTAATGTATTTTTGTCACACTTTTCCAAAGGGTATTTAGACAATTTCCTTCTTTGCCTATGTTACATGATAAACTGACCCACAAACATTAATATCTCAGCTTAGAATTGACCCACATTCTTGAATACGGTATCGTTGGATTTGTTTTTTCAAGAGGTATCCAAATATGCAGCTTATATGATTAAAAAGCAATTTAGAAAATGTTACTACATGACATAAGACTGTCAATAATGTTTCACGCTGTCTTCCTCTGTATCTCTTTCCATAAATATTTCTGGTTGTCACAACATTTTCCATTTTGTGTTTACTCATACTGTGATCAAAAATGTTGACTGCTTCTGTCTGATATTTACGATGTGTTGTCTTTACGACTTAGCTTCCCTCAACATGTTCAAATTGCTCATTATGGCTGTCCAAATAATTAATCACTGGTTTACACTACTTTCCACTGCCAAAGAGTTACGAGCGCAGTTCGCAATCCCGCTTACCGCGTTCGAAACACAGCTGGGGGAGATTTATGTCCCTTACCTGCCTGTACGCGAGAACATCATCTGCAAATGTTAGTATCCTTCTAGCCCCTTATGCTTCGAGACTTGTAAATCTCGTCGTATACACATTGAAAAGCACATGTGAACTACTGACCCCTGTGGTAGTCCGTGGACTATGATAAATGGCTAAGAGGTCCATGGTCCCAGCCAGAGAACCACTCTACGAGAATGCAAAACAGTTGTAACCCAATTCACCAACTAAGGACAGACTCTCATCTCAATAAGAGCGTACACCAAAATATATCCAACTCTGTTGTACGCGTCCTCGAGATCGAGAGCTGCCACCACCGTCTCCTGTCTGTTTTGGAGCCCTTCATAAGCATCATAGGCAAAATTGCTGCATTTGACCAAGTATCTTTCATTGGTCGGTAACTTCCCAAATCTTTCAGGAGGAACTTTTCCCTTTTTAAATATTCATGAAGCTTAACAGTATGCATTAAGCGTCAGTACGTTAAACCTCTCAGCTCCGCTGACCTCCAATCACTAATTACTAACAATAATTTTACATGGCTGAGAACCAGCTGAAATATACGCATGTCTCGGCACAGTCATAACATCTGATGGGAGATGCCTTGAAGAGGTTAGAACAAGAATTGCCATTGCGAAGGTATCCTTTTGCAAGATGAAAAGCATTACTGACCAATAAAATGATATCACTTGAAACGAGAAAAATAGTGCTGAAGTGCTACATAGAACCTATACTTTTGTATGGATGTGAAGCGTGGACAATAAGCAGTCAAGCTGAAAAACAGCTGATGGCCGTGGAAATGTGGTTTCTGAGGAAAATGCAAAGAATACCATGGACAGGCAGAAAAACCAATGAACAAGTCCTTCAAGAAACAAATGAATATCGTAAACTGATTAGAGTCATTAGACGTAGACAATCTAAATTTTTTGGGCATGTTATGAGAAGATCAACCAAGATAAGACAGAATATATGGTAATTTCAAGAGACGGAATGGCTAAAAACTCTGGCCACATACAGATAGATAATATGACCATTAAAAGAACGGAAACATACAAATACCTGGGTACAATCTTCAACTGCTCCAACATCATAAGGGAAGAAATACAAACTAGAATCAACTCTGGAAATAAGATATACTATGCACTACAACATCTACTAAAATCAAAGGCGCTATCTCGTAACACCAAAATCACAATATACAAAACACTGATCAGACCAGTTGTGCTGTATGGCTCTGAAACCTGGAGTACAACGAAAGGAGACGAAGCCTTGTTACAAACCTTTGAGAACAAAATTTTAAGACGCATCTTTGGACCCATTAGGGATACACAAAGTGGAGAGTGGAAAAGAAGAA
Source organism: Cepaea nemoralis (assembly GCA_014155875.1). Taxonomy (NCBI): domain Eukaryota; kingdom Metazoa; phylum Mollusca; class Gastropoda; order Stylommatophora; family Helicidae; genus Cepaea; species Cepaea nemoralis. Next base: position 161,476 of record JACEFZ010016142.1, read on the forward strand.
GTAACAAAGACATTTATGATTTTGTTTAAGTCCCCGCTAATCACTGGTATCATGAAGGCTAATAGACTACAATGGCTGGGGCATATAGAAAGAATGGAAGATAATAGGGAAACAAAACTCGCTTACACTCAGGAAATAAATGACCGTAGACCCCGAGGTAGACCAAGAAGGCGGTGGAGAGATAATATACACACAGACCTACAAGCACTTGGAATCAACGACTGGCAAGAGAAGGTCCACCAGAGAGACGAATGGAGACAGATTGTATTTGCAGCAAAGAACCTCAATGGCTCGGAATGCTGAAGAAGAAGAAGAAGAAGAAGAAGATGTTATGAGAAGAAATCACTTGGAGAACTTGGTGACAACTGGTAAGATCGAAGGGAAGAGACCAAGGGAAAGATCGAGAAGTAAATACCTGGATGGCTTGGCCACGTGGCATGGTCGAGACAGGAACACTGAGCTGATCCACGACTCTGGTGATCGAGTGAGATCGCAGAACATGACCGCCCACGCTTATCGGCATGGCACATGATGGATCGAAGCATATATTTTGTGAACAAGGAACACAAATCCACAACCTGCTCCAGCTAGTAGAAAAAGCTTTGCATTTATATAAATAAGGTATCAATTACCATATCGTTAGAGACCAATCTGCTTCTAATTTGTTAGGGAATTATAACCGCGTGGTAGATGGCAATTCACATTAACATCAAAGGGATATTTTAAAGCGGAAAGCTGTCGGACATTTTGTCTAGCATGTAAAAAAATAACAGATTTGAGGAGAGCGAGAACATTAAGTGGAAAGCCGTCGGACATTTATGTCTAGAATGTATTAAACAAAAAACAAAATAAAAAAGAAGAAGAAGAAGAGCTGGGGAGAGCTAACACATTATACAACTAGGTGAAAGGAATATAACACACAACGTATTGCAAGTGGGCGGGGATATAATATGCTTTAGTAAATAAATGCATTAAATAAAATACATGAGTTGAGTTGAGTTGAGTTAAGAAACGACATCACTGCACTCAGGACATTCCCATATGTGCTCCGTCCCCTCGTTCAAGAGCCAGCGAAGAGTCATACTACTAATCGTTCCCACCGCTATCTGATTAAACGTTCTCCTGGTCTTCCCTCTCAGTTTGAGATTCTTCCAGAACTCCTGCCGATCTCCCGCAATCTCATTCTTTCCACATATAGGTTCTCAACCTGTTCCTCCACCTTCTCCACCTGGTCCCACTAGCGCACGATGACCTCCCCCTTGTCCATAGGCAATCTACCACCAAGAGGTGCATTCCCTGCTAGCCTATCAGCCTGTTCATTGCCCCTTACTCCCGCATGGCCAGGACAAAATAAAATATATCTACCTAACTACCTACAATGTATTCCGTTGGTGAATTGAAACACAGAAGTCACAAACAATATGTTGCACGATTTATTGCCTGGCATATTTCACTGCATCTCATCAGGTGTATATTGCAGAGTTTTATAACATATGAAGTGAATAAATGAATAATACTTTAGCTGACACAAAGCGTTTCTTATACGATTGCTCAAATATCGCGAGACGTTATCAGTTAGGCAGTTCCATCGGGGGGGGGGGGGGGGGGGGGTTCATAGCAAAAGCTAATGGCCGACGTTTGGTGCAGGAGATCCTGGCATATGATATCACAACATCTAGCTTAAGAATGGAAGTGGAGGCGGTCACTACAGCTGTCCGCTGGATCGAGAATACGATACACACACACATCGTGATTGTAACTGACTCAGAAAGCATGCCGAGTAAGGTGAGGACAGGCATGCTTAGTGCAGAGTGGCTTGCTTCGCTTCGGAGGTCACGGGTGGCAAGCATCACCTGGATCTTTTCTCCGGGGCATGCTGGTGTGCTGGGGAATGAACAGGCGGACAGAATTCTGGCTCTGCAAAACTTGGTGGAGTATTGATGCATGACAAGGCAGACGTGGTTGCAGCCTTATGGGAGTACGTGTACACCTCGGAGGAGCAAATGGATTATCATGGTCTGGCAAGAATGAGGCAGCGAGGAGTGACAAGGGGATTTGGCCGACTCTCGACGCTCAGAGGAAAGGCGAGACGGACATATAATCAGATTGCTATTGGTACTATTGGTGTGCGAACTCTTCACTGGCTGCTGAGGATGAGGATGGAGCGCCTATGGGAATGCCCCGAATGCTGTGATGTCGGTTCCAAGATCAATCAATCAATCAATCCGGTGTAATGCAAACAGAAAGAGTTCGTATTTATTTTTGAATACACCGTGGGTATAAATGCTCCACATTCGAACACTATTGTATAACAATATATATTTAATTGTTTCAGAAGTATGTTTTCCACCTTATAAACGTATACTTTTGCCATGTCGGTTCTTGCTTTAATCTCTCCAAAACATCTTTTGTCCGATGTTATGACTGTTCCAAGATAAATGATGTTAAAGTTAGTTGCATATCCTTTACAAGACACAGCAGTCAACTCCAGCTTTTTTGGTTGTTTGTGACACCTCAGGCAAGTTTACGCTTCAGTAGTTTGTCATTGCTTTCTGAACGACCGGAGCTCATAATATTACATGAAAAACTTCCGGTCCCCAACATGGCGGTTAGGCATTGAACCGTTGCTTGTGGCTACGGTTTTCATTCGCATTTTCCTCATGCTGGACTGGTAGTACATGGTTCCGTTGCTCTGCTACTGGGTGAGTGCGTGGCGTGATACTGTGAGCTGTGAGATTAGTGTGGAATGCTTTAACATCTGTCCGCTGTTTGCACAGTGAACTGCATGTTCGGAACAATGGCTGGCTGTCGCTGAATTGACAGTTCTGCCTTTTCGGTTCATGCGTGCATTTTTCAGGAGTCTTCGTGGCGTCGTCGCTTGAGCTATGGAGTTCCCTGCTTTGTGCGGCACTTTCTGCGGGAAAGAGACTGAGCATTGAGGGATAAAACCAGGTTCAATGGAATTTTTCTGGTGACTGCCGATTCCATCGACGATAAACAGTATTTTTCGTGGAGGACTTTTGTGTTGGCATTCTGGCGTAGGCATTATGCACAGTGTACCTACCTGTGTGGGACTGTTGGCTTGTGGAAACTCCTGTCTGTTCCACTTTTCACATTGGGCAATGGGGAGAATTTTGTGTGATTTTCACTGGCACAGGAACGAAGCATAATGGGGACGAACCGTTGCCGTGAAGTTGGAACCGCGACTAACTAACATATTACAAGAAAACCAACACAAGGAGGTCTGCTGCCAAATCGCCCGCAGCTGTGTTTAGAATGCAGTATGCAGGATTAAGAATTGCGTCTTTAACCCATTCGCCAAGGGATAGATAATTTGTAATTGATAACAACACAGAAAGCATGTCGAGGTTATGATATAGAAGATTTCGAAAGAGTGTTATGGTAATAAAAGATGTGCAAGCGACACGACACTAGTTGATGATGATTATGCGGGTTGACGGTCAGTCATAGACTAAAGAAAGTAAAACCGAAGAGGTCTCTTTGTTGAAACCGGATATGCTGTGATTTGAGGTATAATTATGGAAGCCAAGTTACAATTGATGAAATCGGATGTGGTCTAATAAAACCGGATGTGCTGTCCCGTGAGGTGCAAAAATGGCCGCCAAGATGGCCACCAACTCTCAATGTAATCTGCTTTTTTGTTTGCTTAAAATAAAATAAAAATCTCTTTAAGTGTGTATGTTTGTTTCTGTTATTGAGTCCAGCCCTAAATTATTATGGATATATAACTGGCTGTTTAAACAAATCAATGGGAGAAACGCAACGGAAGCAACCGAGCAAAATAGACAAACAGTTACATGTAAAATAAACTGAATTATTATTTTAAAAAACAAAAAACAATTTAGAAGTAATGTGAACAAAAATAGCTCTTAAAACTGAATTTAACACCGACTTGAAATGCTTCCTGATTTAAGCGAACAAGAATATCAGATTGCTAGCATTTGAAGATGATATGTCTGTAAATTAAACAGCGTTTTTGCTTAATGAGCGCAGTAAATGTGTAATATATGTTAAGATGGCAGTTTATTCGACAATGCTACACGTAATTATTTTTAAATCCTCATTTCCCAAAGAGATGCGATTTTAATGGCATTACAAGCTGAATTACAACAAGCCGATGAAGTAAGTTCTGGGCAAAATGGGTTAAAGTAAAAACTTTGCGAAACTGGGTTTTGTGAAATGGTGCAACACATAATGTGCAACTCTAAAGGTACAGGTTTGAATTCCAGACTAGGGGTAAGTCTATTCAGAAACACTGCTTTTTTTCTAATGAAACAACGTGGCTCTTTGATCTCTTGTGTAGGTAGATTTTTTTGTTCGCATATCCTTTACAGGACATCGCTTTCAACATCAGCATCTTTTAGCTGATTGTTGATTTCTTGGCAAGATTACGCTAATATTTTGCGATTGCTTTCTGAGCGGCCGGCTCACATACCCCATAAGTTACCGACGCAGAAAGAACCGCTACCGATTCTCGCAAACGTCACGTTACTCACGAGAGTATACGGGGTTACGGAGAAAGTCGTGTAACGCGAGACCGGCGTAGGTAGATTGGATATCTAGAATTATCTGATGGTTGGTAGATTGGTTGGTTGGTTGGCTTATTTATTAGTTGGTTGGTTGGGTGGCTTGTTAGTTGGTTGGTTAGTTGAATGATTGATTAGTTGGTTGGCTTGTCTGTTAGTTATTTGGTTGATTCGGTATCTAGCCTTCTTTTGTGGTTGGTTGGGTGAGTAATTTGTTGGTTGGCTTGCTTGTTAGATGGTTGGCTAGTTATTTGGTTGGTTGATTGATTGACTGGATGGCTTTTTTGTTAGTTGGTTGCTTGTTTGATTGGATAATTAGCCTTCTCTGATGGTTGGTGGGGTGATTGCATGGTTGGCTGGCATGCTTATTAGATGTTTGGCTAATTATTTGGTTGGTTGATTGATTGACTGGTTGGCTTCTTTGTTAGTTGGTTGCTTGTTTGATTGGATAATTAGCCTTCTCTGATCGCTGGTTGGCTTGTGTATTTGTTAGTTGGTTGTTTGGATCGATGATTTTTTTTTTTTTTTAGTTGGCTGGTTGGTTGGTTCTTTTGTGGTTATTTGATTGCTTCGTTGGTTCTTCAGTAGGATGGATAGTTGGTTTGTTGGCTGGTAAGTTATTTGATTTGCTTTTTAGTTAATTAGTTGGTTAGTGTGTTGGTATTTGGTTGGTTGCGTGTGAATCCTAATCTCTTGTGTAGATAGATACTAGGGTAAGTTAATAAGTATGACATAAATGGCTGTAGAAAAACAACTAAACATGATAACTAATTGCATAATAATATCACCAATTTGTTTTCCATAAGGCGAAGGAATTACTATCGCAATTGGCAATCTCACATACCACTTTCGATACACAGCTGCGGGAGATTTGCTAGCAGATCGCATTGCGTTGGTTTTCATTCAATGGTATGAGTGCCGGTCGGTCAGAAAACAAATGGCAAACAACTGAACGTGAACTTTCCAAGAAATCACAAACATTCAAACTATGCTGGGGTTAACTGCCAAGTCCTGTAAATGACTTGCAGCTAACAGCCCAGTTTACCAACCTAAGGAGATTGCCAGCTAAGATTTAAACTGTGGAAACAAGTATGGCAAGTCACGGAGTTTGTCCACCAAGATAATTGGCCTATCTCACGTGCTTTACACTGGCTAGTTACCGGTTCGTTTAGCTCTAACGAGCCACATAAAAAGTCAACAGAAGATGCATATTCCTTGTGAACCCCAGGCAGTCAAAGGTCATGCAAAGGCCCCTACAGATCAGACTGTGCGTGCTTGGGGCAAGTAAATGTATCACTTCAACAGAATATTTGTCACCTGGGACCAGGAATTTGAGACCAGCCTCACGTGTGTTCAACAACTGAATTGTTCACGCCCCTGTGAGGCTTGGAGCCAGATAAGTACATTTAAGACGTGTAGATCGGTATAGTTGTAGACCGCTTTGAGATGGCAGTATGTGTTGACAATTGAGTCGTTATGAGGACCTCACAGTGTTAATACACATGCCAGGTTTGAACAACTAATTAAGAACAGATTTTGCAACGTTGTTTTTTTTTAATTGGTCTTTTTATTGTTGCTGTTCTTCTTTTTCTTGCTGTTTTTGTCCAATTCTTCTTCTCCTCCTCCTATTCTTTCTCTTTCTTCCCCTACACAAACTAAGATCATCTTCTTGTTCTCATTTTCCCTCTTTTCTTCTTCTCCCCCTCGTTCTCAGTTTTCTCTCCTTTCCCTTCTCCTACTCTTCTTTCTCCTTCTATTTCTTCTTTTCCTTCTCATCGTCTTTTTCCTCCTTCCCCTTCTTCTTCTTCTTCTTCTTCTTCTTCTTCTTCTTCTTCTTCTTCTTCTTCTTCTTCTTCTTCTTCTTCTTCTTCTTCTTCTTCTTCTCCACCTTCTTGTCCAGCATCGTGGTGGACTGCCCGACCTCAGAGAGCGCTAGTTTATGCCAACCTTACCTTACCAGGAAAATTTGACTTCGCCTTCTTCTCGTCTTTTGTCCCATTCATTTCCCCACAGTAGTTTTAAATGTAGAACGATCGTCTTTATTACGCCGCGGTTTATCCCTTAAGGCTCAATCTACTTCCGCAGAGCAGCCTGTCGGAAGTGTCGCACAAAGCACGAACTCCGTAGCTCCAGCGACGATACCTAGGTGTCTCAGAAGCAATGGCTCTCGTGAACCGAACGACGTGGTTCGGAGACGAACCTACCACCCCCAGATTGCTAGGTGAGGGAGTTAACCAATTCCCCACAGCCACCCCCCTCCCCCATGGATTCCACGGGATGAATGCGAAAAACTGGGTCCTACCACGTGACAGTGAGTCAGACTATCTCCCACTTAAGAGTTTAAACAGTATTCCGGTGGCTTTGCAAATATCAACAATAATTGACTGAAAGAGACTAATGAAACTAGAACATTATATACAACAATAAGAATGCGACATACGGCTTTCTTTGATCATGTGGTGAGAAGGGAGACATTGGGGAACATCGTGATAACTGGAAAGATCAAGGGGAAGAGAGGCAGAGGCAGACCACGAGGAATAATGCTGGATGCTGAATATCATAGGCAGAGTTTATCCAGAAAAGAAAGACATGAACGCCTACGCCAGCTGGCATGGCTCTTGGTGATGCTGATGAATTAAAGCTATTGCAATGTAAAATCAACGCGAATTTTACAATCCACTTTGCATTTATTCTTGCGGCTAGTCATTATTGCATACAACATTTGTGAGTAGTGGCCGCTTCAGTTCTCATATATTTACAATAATAAATGCGAAGTGATGATTATATTCTGTCAACCAGCTATCCTTTTTTTCTCACGGCCGAACGATCACTCCTTTTGGAATGCAAACTATCTTGTCAAAAAGCGATCGTTGTACGAACATTACGTAAATCAAGGCATCTATGTAAATGCGAATAACAAACAAGATTGCTTTGTGGCTGTCTAGCCGTGGCTAGGAACGCATTCAGTTTGGGCACTTCATGTTTTCCTGCTTGTCTCAGCACTGCCTGACCTTTGACACCTTGAAATAATCTTTGACGCCTGGACCATTTTTAACCAATGATAGAGTAGCTTTATCTGCAAGAAGCCAGCTTGGTCGACGCAACGGGTAAATTAATATGGTTTTATGATAAGATGGCTACAGTTTTCAATACAGTCTCGCTGGCCTGGAAAATAAAACGGATCTCATAAAAATGTAGGCTTCAGAATTGCCTGAAAGTGTTTCTGATGACGGCTTATAAAATGGGCCACGTTTGCTCAGCATCATCATCATCGAGATGGCCAGTCTGTTGGTTGCTGGTGAGAGCTGATCATGTTTTCCTTGTGTTTTCCTTGTCGCCCGTTCTCAACGCTTCTCTTCAGCTTAAGTCTAAACCTTGATGATCTTGCGTGTCCGTGTAATGTAGTTGTTTTCATGGACGTCTGCGCCTATGTTGTTCTTGACTTCTGCGCGTCAGCCTTGTGTGAACATTAATTATCATTTGGGGAAAGCCATTGGAGCCACTGAGAGAGTTAATAAATAAACACGCATTTAGTGCTTGGCTCTCGCAGAAGTAGAAGAAAGAAGTAGAGACTAGAGGAAGCACTAGACAACATACAAATTGAAAGCTGTAGTTACCAACCTGGATTCGAACCTGTCACCTCCAAATGACGACAACATCTTGTAGTAGGAACAAGCGTACTTCGACGCATAACCATCTAGACACCCTTAAAAGGGTGTCTTCATTAGCCAGGTCTATCATCTACATGAACCTGCAACTATGGAATGTGGACAGAATTAGTATCTAACCATTGAAATAGCACCACAGGTCTCGAAATTTTATGTTAGACCAGCATGGGTCAAATAACAAACATGTAAACACGTTGAGCCGAAATGCTGTGTCCACACATGTAAAGAAGAGAAATGATTGGCCAGTTCCAATGCTGTACACGTATTACACAGAAATATCAGTTGGGGAAAGAAACCCTTTAAGGTCACTGTGTAGTTCATAAACAAACGCACATGTATTAGTTTAGTTTAGTTTAGTCGATGGATCAACATCACGGCACACGGGTGCAACCCATAAGTGCTCCGTTTTCCTCCTAACTCAAACCTGAGTCTGGAGAAACTCAGCTCAGTGCACGAACTCCGTAGCACCGGCGAGGATCCTGACATACTTTGGGTGCGTCCTTACCAGAAATAACGTGGTTTACTGTAAGTCTAGTTTGTTAGCGTGAATTCACTACATTTTCCCAAAAAACATCAAAGAAATGTCGCCGCTTTCGATGATTTAAGTTGCTTTTGGACCTATCAAAGACATATTCCTTAGGTGGGGGTAAATATAAGACGGCAGGATAAATTTCATAACGATGCAACAGACAGTTTTCAAAATAATTGATCTAGAATGACGGCATTTATTTCCGGATAGACTATAGCTGTTTAACGCGATATGTTACTACTTGTTTAGAGCAGTGACTAAGTCTTCCGTCTCTTCTCTTACGCATTATTCTTTATATGATGTCAAAGACAAACGCCTTATTCTGGTTTAATGAACGCAGTTTTACAACAACCCGACACACCGGGTCCAGGGTTCAAAATCAGCTACAGTCGATTTGAAAGAATATCGCATTTGCGTTGATTTATTTTGCATGAGCGTCGACGGTTCAGTACATATAGGCAAACCATGGCACTTAAAATTATCAAGTAAATCATGCACTGCCAATAAATCTTGTGGTTGACTGAAACGCCTTGCAAAAATGACATGCAAATAACCAAGCGTACAAACGCACACATACACAATATTCGTGGTTTGAACTACCCGTTGGGAACGATTTTTGCAAGGAAAAACCTAAGACTTTTATGTCTACTACCAATCTTTGACTTCCATTATGATAAATTGGCAGACATAAAATGTCTGCCTGTTTAATTTAAGACAACCACTCCTGATGACAGTCAGAGCGTAACAAAACTGTGGACGAGAGGCCGGAGACAGACAAGTGAAGTATTTATAGCCAGAGCATGCGGTAATTTACGGGCCTCAGACGTGAGTTGCATTCTGGGAATTGTATGCCCGGAACTTGTTTGTTTTTACAAGGTTCCTGCAGGGAGAAAAGGCATGCGCAGACACGGTTTCCGGGTTAGAGGTTAAGGTCGGGTTATTTGATGTGTGCGAGTGTGAGAGATGTTTTATATGCAGAAATTATGGAGTCAGATTATGTTAAACGCGTTGCTAGGGCGCTTTAATAATACCGTGTCTGTGGTTGCAGCCACATTATTAAGTCATCAATAAGAAATCAACATCAATATCATCATCACAATCATCATCAAGTTCATTATCAAGAAGAAATCGACATCTTCAATATCAGCATCGCGATCATCATCCTCAGTGGTGGTCAGCAAACCGAATGAACAAGGGCGATCGTTCTTAAACCTCCGGCGTGCTGATGCCAAGGTAGCGGGTTCAACCTGTATACCAGTCAGTTGAACTAACATCTTGACTTCTCATCCTTGAGTAGGGCAAGTAAATTACAAATACCTCACAAGTTGGAGTGGGTTCACTTGATGTCCAGCTTGAATTTCAGAAATTAGCCACATCTGACTGTTCAGACCCCATAAATTTTGTTTCAGCTTACACTCTATAATAAAATCTGGATACCCAAATGCCATAACTTCTGCACCAGTTCAGCACCCTCTAGTCACTAACAACTTAATCCAAGCACCCGATACACTAACAATACAACCTAAACAATGAATACACCAACAATCCAAACACTGGATACACCAACAATCCAAACACTGGATACACCAACAATCCAAACACTGGATACACCAACAATCCAAACCAAGTACTGGATACACCAACAATCCAAACACTGGATACACCAACAATCCAAACACTGGATACAACAACAATCCAAACACTGGATACACCAACAATCCAAACACTGGATACACCAACAATCCAAACACTGGATACACCAACAATCCAAACACTGGATACACCAACAATCCAAACACTGGATACACCAACAATCCAAACCAAGTACTGGATACACCAACAATCCAAACACTGGATACACCAACAATCCAAACCAAGTACTGGATACACCAACAATCCAAACAATGGATACACCAACAATCCAACCCAAGTACTGGATACACCAACAATCCAAACACTGGATACACCAACAATCCAACCTAAACACTGGATACACCAATAACCCAACCTAAACACTGGATACACCAATAATCCAACCTAAGCACTGGACACACCAATAATCCAACCTAATTACTGGATACACCAAAAATCCAACCTAATCACTGGATACCCCAACAATCCAACCCAAGTACTGGTTACACCAACAATCAAAGCACTGGATACACCAACAATCCGAGCACTGGATACACCAATTCAAGCACTGGATACACCAACAATCCAACCCAAACACTGGATGCACCAACAATCCAATCCATGCACTGGAAACAATAACAACCAACTCAAATACTGGATACACCAACAACCCAACCCAAACACTAGATACACCAGCAATCCAACCCAAACACTGGATGCCCCAACAACCCAATCCAGACACTGGATACACCAACACTCCGACCCAAACACTGGATACACCAACAACCCAACCCAAATACTGGATACACCAACAATCCAACCCAAGCACAGGATGCACCAACAATCCAAGCACTGGATGCCCCAACAACCCCACCCAGACACTGGATACACCAACAATCCAACCTAAGCACTGGATACACCAACAATCCAACCCAAACACTGGATACACCAACAATCCAACCCAAATACTAGATACACCAACAATCCAACCCAAGCACAGGATGCACCACTAATCCAAGCACTGGATGCCCCAACAACCCCACCCAGACACTGGATACACCAACAATCCAACCTAAGCACTGGATACACCAACAATCCAACCCAAACACTGGATACACCAACAATCCAACCTAAACACTGGATACACCAACAATCCAACCCAAACACTGGATGCACCAACAATCCAAGCACTAGATACATCAACAATCGCATTTAAACACTGGATACACCAACAAACCAACCCAAACACTGGATACACCAACAAACCAACCCAAACACTGGATACACCAACAAACCAACCCAAACACTGGATACACCAACAAACCAACCCAAACACTGGATACACCAACAATCCAACCCAAACACTGGATGCACCAACAATCCAACCCAAGCACTGAATACACCAACAAACCAACCCAAACACTGGATACACCAACTATCCAACCCAAACACTGGATACACAAACAATCCAACCTAAACACTGAATACACCAACAATCTAACCCAAACACTGGATGCACCAACAATCCAAGCACTATATACATCAACAATCATATTCAAACACTAGGTACACCAACAATCCAACCCAAGCACTGGATACACCAACAATCCAACCTAAGCACTGGATACACCAACAATCCAACCCAAACACCTGATACACCAACAATCCAACCCAAATACTGGATACACCAACAATCCAACCCAAGCACAGGATGCACCACTAATCCAAGCACTGGATGCCCCAACAACCCCACCCAGACACTGGATACACCAACAATCCAACCTAAGCACTGGATACACCAACAATCCAACCCAAACACTGGATACACCAACAATCCAACCTAAACACTGGATACACCAACAATCCAACCCAAACACTGGATGCACCAACAATCCAAGCACTAGATACATCAACAATCGCATTTAAACACTGGATACACCAACAAACCAACCCAAACACTGGATACACCAACAATCCAAACCAAACACTGGATACACCAACAATCCAACCCAAACACTGGATACACCAACAAACCAACCCAAACACTGGATACACCAACAAACCAACCCAAACACTGGATACACCAACAAACCAACCCAAACACTGGATACACCAACAAACCAACCCAAACACTGGATACACCAACAATCCAACCCAAACACTGGATGCACCAACAATCCAACCCAAGCACTGAATACACCAACAAACCAACCCAAACACTGGATACACCAACTATCCAACCCAAACACTGGATACACAAACAATCCAACCTAACACTGAATACACCAACAATCTAACCCAAACACTGGATGCACCAACAATCCAAGCACTATATACATCAACAATCATATTCAAACACTGGGTACACCAACAATCCAACCCAAGCACTGGATACACCAACAATCCAACCTAAGCACTGGATACACCAACAATCCAACCCAAACACTGGATACACCAACAATCCAACCCAAATACTGGATACACCAACAATCCAACCCAAGCACAGGATGCACCATTAATCCAAGCACTGGATGCCCCAACAACCCCACCCAGACACTGGATACACCAACAATCCAACCTAAGCACTGGATACACCAACAATCCAACCCAAACACTGGATACACCAACAATCCAACCTAAACACTGGATACACCAACAATCCAACCCAAACACTGGATGCACCAACAATCCAAGCACTAGATACATCAACAATCGCATTTTAAACACTGGATACACCAACAAACCAACCCATACACTGGATACACCAACAATCCAAACCAAACACTGGATACACCAACAATCCAACCCAAACACTGGATACACCAACAAACCAGCCCAAACACTAGATACACCAACAAACCAACCCAAACACTGGATACACCAACAAACCAACCCAAACACTGGATACACCAACAAACCAACCCAAACACTGGATACACCAACAAACCAACCCAAACACTGGATACACCAACAATCCAACCCAAACACTGGATGCACCAACAATCCAACCCAAGCACTGAATACACCAACAAACCAACCCAAACACTGGATACACCAACTATCCAACCCAAACACTGGATACACAAACTATCCAACATAAACACTGGATACACCAACAATCTAACCCAAACACTGGATACACCAACAATCCAAGCACTATATACATCAACAATCATATTCAAACACTGGGTACACCAACAATCCAACCCAAGCACTGGATACACCAACAATCCAACCCAAGCAATGGATACACCAACAATAAAACCCAAGCACTGGATACACCAACAATCTAACCCAAGCACTGGATACACCAACAACCCAAGAACTGGATACATCAATAATCTAACCCAAGCACTGGATACACCAATAACCCAACCCAAGCACTGGATACATCAACAATCCAACTCAAGCACTGGATACACCAACAATCCAATCCAAGCACTGGATACATCAGCAATCCAACCCAAAGCACTGGATACCAACCCAAAGCACTGGAAACATTAACAATCCAGCCCAAGCACTGGATACACCAATAACCCAACCCAAGCACTGCATACACTTTACAAACCAACCCAAGCACTGGAAACAATTTACAAACCAACCCAAGCACTCAGAAAACATACCTCTCGCGACACCACGGCGCCATCTTGATCGTCATTTGTCCTTTCACTCAACCGTCTACAGAAAACGAGAATTCTACAAGAGACAAGATATCTTCTTAACCTGATGTCTGTTGACAATTCTAGATTTCCTTCTCGAGCCGGTTCGTTAAAACCTCACGCAGAAGAATTAACAACAAACTATAATTCTTTCTTCGTCGTTGACGTGTCTCGAAAGAACTCGCGCCGCAATCGGGCGCCCGTCCCAGTTTTACAACCTTGCTCGCGAAGTTCTAAACCTGCCAGATTTTTCTACAAGCGTAGTTAATAACCATTTGTGTAGAATTATAATTTCCTTTATTTCTGTTTTCTCTGTCTTTGATTGATGGATTTCTGCTTTAGTCTGTTTATTTCTTGTTTCTATTTGAACTCAAGAGTCCTAGCCAAGGCAATGTTTCTTGAGATGAAGAATATCCTGTGGAGCAATTATATGGAATGGACAGCAGAAGACGAGTTTTAAGATGTTGTGTTAGTCACTTAGCATGGCGACTGTCCAGAGTGCCAGCTTGCCAGATGACAATTGGGCCACGTTGGTCCTTAGTAAATTAGTCAGCCTATATAGAAGATAATGTGTTTAAAATGCTACTAGTGACCTTGTGTGTGTGTGTGTGTGTGTGTGTGTGTGTGTGTGTGTGTGTGTTTGTTTGTTTGTTTGTGTTTTGTTAGCTCACTTTGAACTCAAGCGTAGTCCATATACCTGCTACTACTTCTAGTGCACTGGGCTGATTTATGCTTGTGGATTAACTGTCTCTATTGCCAGTGTCCCTCTCCATCAGGCGAACCCACTCCCACTTCTAAGGTAATTGTAATTTACATTCCCAAGTGAAGGACGAGAAGTCACACATTTAGCCCAACTCGCGGGTGTAGGGGCTGAACTCCCTACCTCGGTATCAGCCCATCGGATGTTTAAGAACACATCGAACCGTAATGCTGTGTCCAGTATAGTATCGAACATTTAAAGAAGAGAAATGATTGGTCGGTTCTAATACTGTATAGGAATTACACATTAATATCAATAGGGCAACCTTTTCAGGAAAGTAAGACAGTTCATAAATAAACACACATCGATATAATAAGAGAGCTGGCTCTTAAACTTCCGGTGTGTTGATGCCAAGGTATCTAGTTTAACCCCTTAACGGGTCAGTTGGACTAAATGTTGAATTCTCGTCTTTGACTTGGAGACGTACATTACAAGTACGCTAGAAGTTGGTGTGGATTAAACGTTAAGCTAGTGACACTGGAAATAAGGACAACTAAACTGTTTGCAAAAACTCAATCCACTGCACAAGAAGGTTGTAGACTTCACATGAGTTCAAATCGGGCCAACGCAAAATAAATAAATAAATAACTAAATAAATAAATAAATAAATAAGAATAGTAGACTATATTCCCCCACTATCTTCAAAAATATGTTTCATTTAATTTCGTTTATACCCGGGTCAACAGAACAACAGCATAGGACGCACTTTTTACGAGGGGTCATTAAATAAAAACCTTAAACGTGTGATAGAAATTACAATAATAATCATGCCAGTGTCTTGTAACCTGTTAATATTGTTGTTAATGGTGTCAAACATGTTAAGCACGTGGCATGACAGAGCAGATGAAACGGTGAAGTCATAAGGACAGTTTAAAGATGACTGCCCCACTTTTGATATGCACCAAAGAGGAGTAGCGTGCTGTTATCCGTATGTAGATCAGTGAAGGGTTGAATGAAGGTCCAATATGGTGATGTCTGCCTGTCAGTCCATCAAAAGTATGAGTGGAGTAGGAAGTTTCAAAACGGCGTGAATTCTATGACAGACTGTTCACGAACGGGTCAGGCACACCGAGTAGTGCCACCAGAGTCCATTGCAGCCGTTGAGGGCCTCGTACAGGGAAACCGCCGATTGACTGTGAGTGTACGCAGTAGTGACTGCATCGAAAAATGTAACATTTATTCTTTACTTTGTCAGAATAAATTCTGCAAACAAACAAAAAAAATGTAAGGTTTTCATATGAAGCCGCATCGCATTTTAATGTTCCAAACTACGACCGATCATTGGTTTGAGTATTAATTCCCCCCCCCCCCCACCTTATTTTCCCTATTTAGGACAGAAAGCGGGCATACTGTCACTGTGCTACTTTGGCACTTTGGTTTAATTATCGCTACAAATAACAAAGCGTTAAATTCACTGACACGTCATCCATCGACTTTCTGGTACTTCCTGTCTGACATGCGCAGAGATGTGTCAAACGTTTATTAGACCACGCCTACCTGAAATGTTCGGACACAGTTTTAATAGCTTGACATTATTCGCGCACGTTAACGACAGTAATTAAATGGACCCTGTATACAGCTGGTCAACAGTGCCATTCTAAGGGGCACATTAATATGCCAAGCGGTGACAATGGACCGGCAGATCCGAGGATGAGCTGCCTTGCTTGTACTTCTCATGAACTTCTACAAGCTCTAGCATTACAGAGTGCTTCCATTATAGCAGTATATCCTGCAACATTTTATGTTGCTACCTTTGCGATGTAACCTGCTTCTAATGGTACATTTGTGTGTGTCCAGTTTCTGTCTATTCTATTATTGTTGGAGGTAGTAGTATTTTAAGTGTCCAGTTTCTGTCTATTCTAATATTGTCGGATGTACTAGTATTTTATGTGTCTTGTTTCTGTCTATTCTATTATTGCCAGATGTAGTAGTTCATTATGTGTCTTGTTTCTGTCTATTCTAATATTGCCAGATGTAGTAGTTCATTATGTGTCTTGTTTCTGTCTATTCTATTATTGCCAGATGTAGTAGTTCATTATGTGTCTTGTTTCTGTCTATTCTAATATTGCCAGATGTAGTAGTTCATTATGTGTCTTGTTTCTGTCTATTCTATTATTGCCAGATGTAGTAGTTCATTATGTGTCTTGTTTCTGTCTATTCTATTATTGCCAGATGTAGTAGTTCATTATGTGTCTTGTTTCTGTCTATTCTATTATTGCCAGATGTAGTAGTTCATTATGTGTCTTGTTTCTGTCTATTCTAATATTGCCAGATGTAGTAGTTCATTATGTGTCTTGTTTCTGTCTATTCTATTATTGCCAGATGTAGTAGTTCATTATGTGTCCTGTTTCTGTCTATTCTAATATTGCCAGATGTAGTAGTTCATTATGTGTCCAGTTTCTGTCTATTCTAATATTGCCAGATGTAGTAGTTCATTATGTGTCTTGTTTCTGTCTATTCTATTATTGCCAGATGTAGTAGTTCATTATGTGTCTTGTTTCTGTCTATTCTAATATTGCCAGATGTAGTAGTTCATTATGTGTCTTGTTTCTGTCTATTCTATTATTGCCAGATGTAGTAGTTCATTATGTGTCCTGTTTCTGTCTATTCTATTATTGCCAGATGTAGTAGTTCATTATGTGTCTTGTTTCTGTCTATTCTATTATTGCCAGATGTAGTAGTTCATTATGTGTCCAGTTTCCTTCTATTCTATTATTGCCAGATGTAGTAGTTCATTATGTGTCTTGTTTCTGTCTATTCTATTATTGCCAGATGTAGTAGTTCATTATGTGTCCAGTTTCCTTCTATTCTAATATTGCCAGATGTACTAGTTCATTATGTGTCTTGTTTCTGTCTATTCTAATATTTGCCAGATGTAGTAGTTCATTATGTGTCTTGTTTCTGTCTATTCTAATATTGCCAGATGTAGTAGTTCATTATGTGTCCTGTTTCTGTCTATTCTAATATTGCCAGATGTAGTAGTTCATTATGTGTCTTGTTTCTGTCTATTCTATTATTGCCAGATGTAGTAGTTCATTATGTGTCCAGTTTCCTTCTATTCTAAAATTGCCATATGTTGCAGTTCATTATGTGTCCTGTTTCTGTCAATTCTAATATTGCGGTATGCAGTAATCTTCCCATAAAACACACAATTATAAGGCACACAATCATAAATCACACAATTATAAGTCACATAATCATAAATCACATAATCATAAATCACACAATTATAACCGATAATCATAAATCACATAATCATAAGCCACACAAATATAAATCATACAATCATAAATCACCCTCACATGTCATGTTTCCTATTCCCAGAATGCTACAGCGTAGAAAAACTTACTTTTAACCAGCAGGTATTAGCGTGTCATGACTGCAGTAACGTCGATTGTTCATTATATATCATAAATCACACAATCATTAATCACACAATCTTAAGTCACCCTCACTTCCCATTTAGTCGCGTCTCCAAGTCCCGGAAGGCTACATTGACACATTGTTTTTATATCAGCAATTATTGGCTTCTGATGACTGCCAAAGCATCGATTTTTCGGTGTAAATCATGAATCACACAATCATAAGTCATCTTCACCATATTCATCTACTATTCACAAAGTCCTACAGCTACTCACAGATAGCTACAGTGTTGAAACAATTTGACTTTCTATCAACATTCGGCACTTTCTCTGTTGGTTAGACGACCGTTGCTGTTGTTGACTTTCGCCACGTGATGTGTTTACAGTGTGACTCCCTGATGAAGCTCAATGCGCCTGCTACATTAGTTTAATTTCAGGGTAACCCCGCAGATAATTCCACGTGTCTCGAGGGTCAAGGAAAGGTTACAGGAGAAAGGTTGCCTGCCAGCGTTAGCAGACTTTGTGACTGGGAGGATTGACTGACAGCCGGCAATGTAGAGGGGGATGAAATGGATGTACATACCTGGGGAAATAATAACAACACGGCATAATGTATACGAATTAGTAGGAGGAATCTGAAGAATTATCGACATTTATTCTCATCTCATCTCATCTTGTTCCTCTAGTACCTTGCGGTGTCGAGGTGAAGTATAAACAGCGGGTGAGTGCCCGTTTAGGGACATCATATATCGTGATTCCCATTGATTCTGTTATTCCTTCTGTCTAGCGTTTACATGGTCGGCCTTTTATTCTGGTTCTGTTTGGTCTGTACATCATTGCTTGTTGTGGTATACTGTTAGTTGATAGTCTAGTTATATGGCCAAACCATTTAACTTGCAAGAAGAGATTAACGTGGTTCAAACTGGATTTAGACAAGTAAGAGGAACAAGAGATCACATACTCAACATCTTCTTCTTCAGCGTTCCGAGCCATTGAGGTTCTTTGCTGCAGATACAATCCGTCTCCATTCGTCTCTCTGGTTGACCTTCTCTTGCCAGTCGTTGATTCCAAGTGCTTGAAGGTCTGTATATAAATATTATCTCTCCACCGTCTTCTTGGTCTACCTCGGGGTCTACGGTCATTTATTTCCTAGAGTGTAAGCGAGTTTTGTTTCCCTATTATCTTCCATTCTTTCTATATGCCCCAACCATTGTAGTCTATTAGCCTTCATGATACCAGTGATTAGCGGGGACTTAAACAGATCATAAATGATTTGTTACTTCTTCTTTTCCACTCTCCACTTTGTGTATCCCTAATGGGTCCAAAGATGCATCTTAAAACTTTGTTCTCAAAGGTTTGTAGCAAGGCTTCATCTCGTTGTACTCCAGGTTACATACTCAACATGCGTTTAATAATAGAAAAGTGCAGAGAATTTAATGTAAACCTAGTCTCATGTTTTGTGGATTATTCAAAGGCGTTTGACTGTGCACAACATCAGAAACTTTGGGAAATCATGAGGAATACGGGCTTTCAATCACATGTAGTACAACTCATAAAAACGATATATCTAGACCAACAAGCAGCGGTTATAATAGATGGCGAAACATCAGACTGGTTTGACATCAAGCAAGGAGTCCGTCAGGGCTGTGTGCTGTCACCCTATTTGTTCAACCTGTATGCCGATAATACAATGAGAAATGTCAGAGATGATATAACCAGGGAGCAATATGATGCCCTAAATATCGGTGGTCATGAAATAGCAGAGATTCGATATGATGATGATACAGTATTACTATCCACATCACAGAATAATATAGAAAACTTAATTACCTCAACCCAAAGAAAACTATTGTGAAGAAAAAAATATATGATAATGAAGAAAGATTGGAAGTGGTGAAAAATTTCGAGTATCTTGGGTCATTGATTACCAACAATGGTGACACAATGAAAGAAATTAAGCGACGGCTATCAATTGCTCTTCGAAGACTAAAAGAACTGAATAAATTATGGAGTGGGATAGATAGAACTACAAAATTAGATATTTAAGAGCATGCATCCTTCCCATAGCAACATCGCCTGTGAGACCTGGACTCTTACTAAACAAGCTGAACAGCGCATAAATGTTTTTGAATATAAATGTTATAGACGGGTTTCAAGAATATCTTGGGTAAAGAAAATAACTAATGCATCCATACTTCAAGAGTTGAATATTGAAGAAGGTTGGCTATTAAAGACGATAAAACAAAGAACATTGATATATTTTGGTCACTTGAAACGCCATGAAAGTTTGAAGAGAACAATAATGCAGAGATATATGCCTGGTAAGAGAGAAGAGGAAGGCCAAAGAGAAGATGGGTGCAGGATGTGGCGGATGATTTCCAGATGGGTGTATTAGACGCGGGACATCTTGCTTGCGATCGAGAAGTTTTCCGGAAGGTTGTTATGGGAGCGAGGTGCTACGAAGGACATACTACTGAATGAATTAATTAATGTAACTTTCTGTTTTCTGATGACATCTAGCGCTGCCAAAGCCAACACTTTAGTCCTTATTTCTTCATTCAGATTTTCTCTTTTTTTTTGATACATTAAGTTTTCTTTTCAGGAATCTCATTGCTGTTGTTGTAATGTTTCCTTTCACTTTGTGTGCATTGTCCAGATTTGGCATTGGTAGTACAGAGTTGGTAGAAAGATTCTGTTTTATGGTGTGTGTGTGTGTGTGTGTTTTTTTTTTTTTTTAAGTATCTAATTATACGTGTTTGTTCTTTAGTATTGGTGTCATTTGTCCAAAACGTTGGTTTGTCCTGATTGCATCTATTTTCGTTCTCGTCCTCTGATTTACCATTTAATTATATTATACTTCCTAAATACTTTATTTCTTTACTTGTTTCAGGGGTGTTTCTTTCAGATGAATCTGTATTGTTTGATTTTAAATATTTATTGCGTTCCATTAATAGATCATGGTGTGCGTAACTGTTACGGTAGATGTGGCTTCCGGGCTGTGCCTAGAGTATTTGTCTTGACACAATATGTTTTTGCTGATGCGGAATGGAAGACTTGATAATCCACTGATAACATTAATGAAAATTTGGGATAGTGTGACATCATTATGTCAAGCCCCTACTCCATTCTGAATCGCACCAAAATACACTCCCTCAACTTTCGGAACATGACAGCCGCAGAACACCTGCGCGACCTGATGAAATCCAACAATGAGTGGCTGTAATGTTTTTTTTTTTTTTTTTGCGGAGGCGAAATTAGCATAAGCTTATTTAAATGAGAAATTAGCATAAGCTTATTTAAACGAGAAATTGGCATACACTTATGTAAATTAGGGTGGACTAGCATGTGGATTTCAGATGTTCGTAGCAGTCAGTCGTTTGAATTTAAACAGGCGAGATGTGACTGGGTGTGTCAGGATTTTTTATTGTGTTGTGTCCATTTGAGACAGGTTAGTGTACGCTCATTAGACATAAATGTATATTCGAGGAATGTAGTAAGAAAGATGTGAACTTTCAGTTAGAGCTCTATGATTTCTAATAGAGGCTAGTGAAATACGAAAACAAGAGAAATACTCGGATAATATAATGATTATTGCCTTATCTAGTAAGTTACTGTACTATCTAATTGATGTCTCTACTTACTCCCTACTCATAATTAATGAAGGAAGCACATCTAATTCATTCAGCGTTTTGTTGCTTTTCTGATGATCATTTATCATATATACATGCTATATATATATATATATATATATATATATATATATATATATATATATATATATATATATATATATATATATATATACATATATATATATATATATATATATATATATAGTGTAATTCCTGAGAATAGATACTAAGTAAACTCAGTGGGCCTTGAAATATGGAAATGAATTAACCTGCACAGAACCTGAAGGGAAAGAGAATGTCTTGCAGAGATGAGAGTCAGATGCCTATATCAGATATTTGGTGGAATTATTAGTCATATCCACTCAGTGGCATGATAATACCCAACATCAAAAGGTCTAAGTGATATGTGCTATGTAGTAATACCTTCCCTTTATTATTTTCCCCCTAATGTTATTGTGAGTCTAGATATATGCTTTGTCTATGTTTTGTAGGGTGGTGGTTTAATGGCCAAAATTAGATGAGTTCCTGATCAAAGAAAATCAGTATCCCAGTGGCAGATTGGCTTACTTGAGTTGTGTCCTGATTAAAGAACATCAGTATATGGAGGGTCGAATTCATATCTGAAAGATGGGGGAATTCATCTTTCTGTCATAGGAAGAGTGAACGACCATATAAACGCAATGACAACTCCGAGTTCATAGCCTTCCAAGCCCTGTAGAAATAGGCTGAGTATCCTTAATGTAGTCGCCTGATGCGACACACGATGATGATGTTACCCATACCAGCATCCCTTGCAGTGCCCTGGGGTATGATGGGAAGCCGCTCTGGAAGTGAGGATAAATAGAGGCGCGTGTCATGTTTCCCGGTCTCTCCAAACCAGACAACCGTGGCCGAAGGAGCGAATTATGTAGATCGCTGTAGTATAAAATAGGGAGGCTTTAACCAGCCCTCCCCAGTCACTGGACCAGAGCAGGGAGTCACAAATGCCTCTAGATTTAACCATGACTGGCTTGTGTGGCCCACACACGAGGACCGAGGAAATCCATGAAAATGACTGGCAATTTGTAAGCCCACTCTTGGTGAGTTAAATTTATCTAGATAGCTTAATTAAAGGTAGGATAGTGGTGCCTTTGCTAGTCCCCAACTGGGAGCTCCAAACTTAACATCCACAGGTTTGAGGTACAAGTTGGTATAGTTCGGTTTATAGTTTTACCTAGTCTGAGGAACTCTTCTGTTCCTGAAGAACGCCAAACCTATAGTGATTGCTGGCGTACGAAGGTGTAGAGTGGCACGGTGAGAGTAATAGATATGGTGCTTGATGACCATTACTGTTATGTTCTCCTAGATAAATGTAGCTATGATAATAATTATTCATGACTGGGTGTAGTGATGAAGGTGCCAGGTTGAACACTACACATGATAGGGTGGTTTATGATTATAATAGTGTTCATGGGGATAATGATCTGTGTTGCTCAGGTTGGACACATGTGAACTTAGGAAGAATAGTTTTGAGAATAGTCTTGCAAGAGTTGCTGAATAGGGCACCCATAATGAATCTGGGGTATTATTGAGTGAGCTTTGTCATGGTGAGGGTGACCATGTAGTGATGTCGGCTAAAATGACTGGGGTGGTGATTGTGATGGTTTTATGTGGTGTTATATGTCTGAGTTGTTGGCGGTGACTTATGTTATAGCCTGTGTCCTGATTGTTGCTGGTGTTATGTGTAGAACTGTACTTCTGGTATAGTGATGTTGTCTAGTTGTCATCAGTACAATGACACATCTAATTGGTGATGTCATGTTGAATTCCATATCCTATGTCTGCTTGATTGCTGTTGGTGCATTGGACTGTATTTATGTCCTGTATGTACATGTTCAAATGGTGTTGTCCTGTTAGAGTCGTGGTACACCGGTGTAGCTGAGTTGTGTTCGGTGTTGATTTTGACTAGTTGATGAGTGTTGCTGTGTAACATTGGCATTTATGAGTGGTATTCTCAGCCTGTGGTGTTGGGGATGAGAAGTTGTGTTGTGTCAGAGATCTGTAGGTAATGACCCCCCTGAACTGAGAGTGTTCAAGAAGTAAATATTGAGTTAGATGAGAAGCCAGGAAAGGCTGCGAGCATTGTGACGAGGGATGATCCGCCCTCACATTAAGATTGTCCCATGATATGGTGGTGGCTGTTGCATTAATTGTGGGCCCAATCACTCCGAAGGATGCTGTAGAGCGTGTGTGCTCTGTTTATATTTTATGTGGAGTATATCCTATAACCTATCCATATCATTGCTGTCCAGTTGAAGTATCATGTGGTTGGTGTGAACTTACACAGTCCATGTCTATGTTTGTGCCACAAGGACACTGTTTGCATACACCGTTGCTGTAGTTGTTGTCCTGTGAAGTCCATGTGTTGATGCAAATAATGATTCTTTGATGATTATTAATTAGATGTTGTACCTTGTCATGCATTGCAGGTAGTGACCTCTGGCCATGTTTGTGGTTTGTAGAGCAAACTTGAGCCCCGGCTCTGGTTAATGTCGTAGGCCACTCACATCCCCTTCGTATACCTGTTTATGCGTGTTTATGCCACTATATCTCTGCTGTTAGGGTTATAGTTTTGTTACTCGTTATGTTATGGTTTTTCGCTGTATCTGGTCCCAGTCGACTTATGTGATGCGGGTGTCTTGTGTGGGTATTGAGGGTGCCCTTCGACTCAACTGAACATGATTGAGGTCTCACTGTCATTTAGAGACCGCCCCTGTAGTCAGTGCTAGGCAGCAGTTATCTCTAACTGTGGGATTTCAGATTCCCATTTCTGTATGTACCAACTGTCCATGAGTCCTGAGATGATTACAATAGAGAGTCCATACCTGCTGTTACCGTTGTTGTTTACGTTGAGGCTCTGTTGTTGCCATGTCCTTGTTGGTTTGTGAAGATGGGTACCTAGTCATGTGCGTAGCGATGTTAGGCAGCAGTGATTACTGTGGGAACATAGGTTCCCATTTCTGTATATGTCAATTATGTGACATGTCAAGATGCCTGTTTGTCACTAAATCATGCAGATCTGTCAATAAAAACCTAATATTGTTGTTCTTAATTTGTTTTGTTTAGTCTGTAGTTTGTTGTGTAAACTCATTGATCCTGTTACAGTCCAGCAGTGTAATCTTCTGTCTGGGGTGTACAACAGTACATCCCCTGCCCTAAGAACTCCTGGAATCTTCTGTCTAAATTCTACCCCTTTTCTTGTTGACAGAGGAGGATATACACAGTGCTCTTTCTCTATTTCTCCTTATTGTCCTTTTCTTCTCTGGCCCATTAAAAGTCAGTGTTGCGCTTCTTTGTCTTTGAGCACTTAAGTATAGGAAATTACATCTTCCTGTCCTTGATATTCTACCTCCTATGACAAGTGGCGAGCCTCGGCCTGGATTGTTTGGCGGCCTTTAGATTATCTTGTTGGTGTCTGTTCCAGTCTTCAATGATTCTTTTAGGTGGTAGTTCCATGTTTTTTTTTTTGCCTTTTTGGGGGTGTGAGAGGTCCCTGGCCAAAGACATTAACTGGGTTCATGTTTTTTCCCCAAGTCTCCAAGAAGCACAGCATTGAGAGAAGAGCCTCCAGACCTACACCACATCTCAAGTCGTCGAAATTAAAGGTGACCTTATTCCATGTTTAGGGAACCGAAGTTTCCCACCCAGCCGGCACTCAGTCTGAGTCCGCTGGTATAAATTAAGAGTGCGAACACTCCAACGAAGGTCACCAAACTTTAGCTATACAGTATTTAGGAATATGCATATATATTCCTACTGAAACCATCAAGCTTTACTCAGAAAGCTACAGAGGTGGTTGACGACTCCATGAGAGCAGAATGCTCCCACATTCAATAGAGGCTGGGGCTGTGCTTGCCTAAGAGATAAATGCTGTTGATTCTTTCGGGAGAACAGTTGTGGACTGTTCATGCGACTGATTTCAGCAGTGCCAACATCTGGGGCCATCCATAGAAGTACCTTTCCCTTGTTTGTCTGGAAGAGGGGAACCAGAAATCCATCCCGCCAGTGTGTCCCACCAACAGCAGAGCGCTGGACATCCATATTCAATCCCCAATGGTGGCATAATCACCTGAGATCATCAAGGAGGGATGTTTCTCTTATTGTACATCAGCCCACCATGCTTATTTGAAGTGACAGATGACAATGTTACCTGTGGTGATAAGAAAATCCTTTCCTTATAGGCGCAAGCAGAGGAGTTAATAATACCAGCGTGTTCATCGAGGTTCATGATATAAGTGGACATTAAGGGTTGAGCGGTGAATGAACAGTGATTTCCTATATTTCCCCCGTGCATAGAAAATTTAAAAGCGACACATAATAGACATTCAGTGAGAGGAAATAGCATCCAGCGAGAATCATCGAGCAGTGAATGAACTGATTTCCTATATTTCCCCTGTGCATAAGACAATTCAAAAGAGACACATAATATGCGTTAAGTAGGAGGAACCGGTATCCAGTGAACATTATCAGACAGAAACATTTGTTATATATTTCCACGACATGGACAAATAATTAATTACTAGTTAATTATTTTGTGTCATTCAATATTAATTCGAATTAGGAATCCCCACTCACAGAAAGTGAGTCTAAGACGCCATGTCTTCCAGCATGTTTTGTTTTGCTTTGTTTTTTTTCCCATGTACAGGTATTTTTCTACCCCGCTTCATTTGGGTACCACGGTGACAACTGAGAAATTACTGACTCATCCCATGGAACTGGTGGATGTTGCTGGCAGAAGCGGGGCTACCAGAATCAGACCGGGGAAACAAAAACTGGGTTTGCCTGCATAGTCATGGGAATTATATATTTTTTTCAGTGGCAAGGAAGTCTGCATCTTGGTTTGCAGGTGATCTAGTGGATAGCATGCATGTTATTCCGGTTGTTGTTTTTTGATTACAAGTAGGGATTGTAAATTTAAGGGGATGCCTGTGTGAAATTGTTTTTTTGTGCCCCTATGTATTGCATCCATGGAGCTAAGTGTTGATGTTGATGTCAGGGTTGGTGGTTTATTTTGTATGCAGACTGCATATTCCTCATGGCCACTCAGAAGATATGGTATTATCTTTTGTCAGGGACTGACTTTAGTAAATTGTCACTGATGTATGTTTTTAAGGCAGGTTCAGAAAATATAACTGGTAACAGATTTACACTGAGAGATTTAAGTCCCATGGTGAAACCCCCTTAATTGATTGTTTACTTAAATAGCCCTAGTGGTTTGTCTAAACCCTAAGGGTTTAGAGTAGCCGACGGGGACCGTCGAAAAATTAGGGGTAAGATATGTAGTCGCCTGATGCGACACACGATGATGATGTTACCCATACCAGCATCCCTTGCAGTGCCCTGGGGTATGATGGGAAGCCGCTCTGGAAGTGAGGATAAATAGAGGCGCGTGTCAGTTTCCCGGTCTCTCCAAACCAGACAACCGTGGCCGAAGGAGCGATTATGTAGATCGCTGTAGTATAAAATAGGGAGGCTTTAACCAGCCCTCCCCAGTCACTGGACCAGAGCAGGGAGTCACAAATGCCTCTAGATTTAACCATGACTGGCTTGTGTGGCCCACACACGAGGACCGAGGAAATCCATGAAAATGACTGGCA
Source organism: Cepaea nemoralis (assembly GCA_014155875.1). Classification (NCBI taxonomy): domain Eukaryota; kingdom Metazoa; phylum Mollusca; class Gastropoda; order Stylommatophora; family Helicidae; genus Cepaea; species Cepaea nemoralis. The sequence goes on from JACEFZ010016142.1 coordinate 188,901, forward strand.
ATTTGTAAGCCCACTCTTGGTGAGTTAAATTTATTTAGATAGCTTAATTAAAGGTAGGATAGTGGTGCCTTTGCTAGTCCCCAACTGGGAGCTCCAAACGTAACATCCACAGGTTTGAGGTACAAGTTGGTATAGTTCGGTTTATAGTTTTACCTAGTCTGAGGAACTCTTCTGTTCCTGAAGAACGCCAAACCTATAGTGATTGCTGGCGTACGAAGGTGTAGAGTGGCACGGTGAGAGTAATAGATATATGGTGCTTGATGACCATTACTGTTATGTTCTCCTAGATAAATGTAGCTATGATAATAATTATTCATGACTGGGTGTAGTGATGAAGGTGCCAGGTTGAACACTACACATGATAGGGTGGTTTATGATTATAATAGTGTTCATTGGGATAATGATCTGTGTTGCTCAGGTTGGACACATGTGAACTTAGGAAGAATAGTTTTGAGAATAGTCTTGCAAGAGTTGCTGAATAGGGCACCCATAATGAATCTGGGGTATTATTGAGTGAGCTTTGTCATGGTGAGGGTGACCATGTAGTGATGTCGGCTAAAATGACTGGGGTGGTGATTGTGATGGTTTTATGTGGTGTTATATGTCTGAGTTGTTGGCGGTGACTTATGTTATAGCCTGTGTCCTGATTGTTGCTGGTGTTATGTGTAGAACTGTACTTCTGGTATAGTGATGTTGTCTAGTTGTCATCAGTACAATGACACATCTAGTTGGTGATGTCATGTTGAATTGCATATCCTATGTCTGCTTGATTGCTGTTGGTGCATTGGACTGTATTTATGTCCTGTATGTACATGTTCAAATGGTGTTGTCCTGTTAGAGTCGTGGTACACCGGTGTAGCTGAGTTGTGTTCGGTGTTGATTTTGACTAGTTGATGAGTGTTGCTGTGTAACATTGGCATTTATGAGTGGTATTCTCAGCCTGTGGTGTTGGGGATGAGAAGTTGTGTTGTGTCAGAGATCTGTAGGTAATGACCCCCCTGAACTGAGAGTGTTCTAGAAGTAAATATTGAGTTAGATGAGAAGCCAGGAAAGGCTGCGAGCATTGTGACGAGGGATGATCCGCCCTCACATTAAGATTGTCCCATGATATGGTGGTGGCTGTTGCATTAATTGTGGGCCCAATCACTCCGAAGGATGCCTGTAGAGCGTGTGTGCTCTGTTTATATTTTATGTGGAGTATATCCTATAACCTATCCATATCATTGCTGTCCAGTTGAAGTATCATGTGGTTGGTGTGAACTTACACAGTCCATGTCTATGTTTGTGCCACAAGGACACTGTTTGCATACACCGTTGCTGTAGTTGTTGTCCTGTGAAGTCCATGTGTTGATGCAAATAATGATTCTTTGATGATTATTAATTAGATGTTGTACCTTGTCATGCATTGCAGGTAGTGACCTCTGGCCATGTTTGTGGTTTGTAGAGCAAACTTGAGCCCCGGCTCTGGTTAATGTCGTAGGCCACTCACATCCCCTTCGTATACCTGTTTATGCGTGTTTATGCCACTATATCTCTGCTGTTAGGGTTATAGTTTTGTTACTCGTTATGTTATGGTTTTTCGCTGTATCTGGTCCCAGTCGACTTATGTGATGCGGGTGTCTTGTGTGGGTATTGAGGGTGCCCTTCGACTCAACTGAACATGATTGAGGTCTCACTGTCATTTAGAGACCGCCCCTGTAGTCAGTGCTAGGCAGCAGTTATCTCTAACTGTGGGATTTCAGATTCCCATTTCTGTATGTACCAACTGTCCATGAGTCCTGAGATGATTACAATAGAGAGTCCATACCTGCTGTTACCGTTGTTGTTTACGTTGAGGCTCTGTTGTTGCCATGTCCTTGTTGGTTTGTGAAGATGGGTACCTAGTCATGTGCGTAGCGATGTTAGGCAGCAGTGATTACTGTGGGAACATAGGTTCCCAGTTCTGTATATATCAATTATGTGACATGTCAAGATGCCTGTTTGTCACTAAATCATGCAGATCTGTCAATAAAAACCTAATTTTGTTGTTCTTAATTTGTTTTGTTTAGTCTGTAGTTTGTTGTGTAAACTCATTGATCCTGTTACAGTCCAGCAGTGTAATCTTCTGTCTGGGGTGTACAACAGTACATCCCCCGCCCTAAGAACTCCTGGAATCTTCTGTCTAAATTCTACCCCTTTTCTTGTTAACAGAGGAGGATATACACAGTGCTCTTTCTCTATTTCTCCTTATTGTCCTTTTCTTCTCTGGCCCATTAAAAGTCAGTGTTGCGCTTCTTTGTCTTTGAGCACTTAAGTATAGGAAATTACATCTTCCTGTCCTTGATATTCTACCTCCTATGACATTAAGATTACATCATTGACAATTAACTCCCATTATCTGTGAACAGTCAAAACATTTTCCCAGGTTTTCTAGATGCAAATTAGTTAGAAGGAATAACAGGAGACTTATATTGCTAGTCCCAGAAGACGTGTTAGGTTTGTGCAAGTACATTGTAGATGGATCCATAGTTCCAGAAATATAACATTTTAATTAATAACCTGTGTTGGATTATAACATGTTAGTTAGTCTAATGTGATAACTAGTTTTACTAAGCATATCTTCTTTTTTTGTGTGGTGATTATTGGTTGAGTATGTTGAGATTCCCCTAGAACATATACCCCTGATTTTTATTTATTATAATATTATTATTTATTACATTGCTTTGTTCAATTTCTTATCTACACGTGTGTAACTTTGTTTTTGTGTGTAATAGTGTATAATACTATAGCATTTACAAAATATTGGGAGAGCAGAGTCTGGCAGGGAGACAACACGCTTCGGGTTATCCAGAGTGAGATTTCTCCTCAGCTGAATGCGGTGACATTCCTGTGCTCTCCTGGCCCTCTATTAGGAAACCACACCTTGACGAGTCATTTCTGGTTTTCCAATAATAGTTGGCAACTTGGATTTGGGAATTCCTCTCCTCATTTCTATCTCAAATACCACAGATAGCCATCTGACATTCGCGGACTAGAGATTAGCCAACAAGCATAGAAGTGCCGAAGTCCCGTGTGAAATTAATAGGGTCACCCCTCGAGTGTAGAATTCTTGCTTTAGAGTTTTAGGACTCGCTTGTCCTGAATGTAATTGACAAAAAGAGGGTAGTTGCAAAACGTAGCTTTTGCAGATTGTCTCGTTCCAGATGTATTGGTAGTACCTTTCATCTGGACTAAACTATGCTGGCAGAGAGATGGACTGTGATGTATAGGCAAGGCTTGGTCGCTTACATTTAGCACAAGCTTTGTGCTGTGGAGAGGTATTGCTCCATCAACGGCCTGTTTGTAGTTATTATGCCTTTTTGGCAGCACAGTTTAAGTCTGTCAACAGGCTGTCAGTAACAGGTGCACATTCGTAGCCGAAACAGCGCAGTAGCTAAACGCTTGGCTTTAAACCCATCGTTCACGTGTTCGAATTCAAAGCAAGGCAGACTTTTAAATGTGTTTGGCATTCCCAGATGGAGTGCCATTTGTCTATTTATATAATATCCCCATACTCACCATAAAACCAACAGGCCTAAAAGCATATGTAAAGGTGACTCACTATTTCCACAGCAGACTTCAATGACGACCAAGGAAAGAAAACCTACCTTACGCATATTGTTCAGTAGTTGTCTCTTGCGTTTATTGTTCAAATGTTGTCTTTTCCTCTTCATTATCTTTAAACACTAGTTATAGCTAGTTGCATAACCTTTACAGGACGTCACGGTCAACCTCAATACCTTTAAACACTAGATAAGTTTATATCCTTTCTGTCCAAATCATTACACATTACGATACAACCGTATCTCAAAATCCTCCAAGTTATCTGCATCCTCTTTGAAGCATTGTTTTCTTCTTTGTTTATGTTCACAACGTTCATTTGACAATGATTTTTCTATGTGAATGTAACAGTCGTTTATCATGTGCCATGCTGATAAACTTGGGCGGTCATGTTTCGCCATCTCACTTGATCACCGGAGTCGTGTATCAGCTCAGTATTTTTGTCTCATCCATATCACGTTTCCAGCCATCCAGGTATTTACTTCTTTGCCTTCCCCATGTTGTGACATGCACAATAGATAATTGATGTACGAAAGATGAGTGGTTGGAAGGACCGAGTGAAAGACGGGCCTGCGTGCCCAATTTGTGACCCCTTGAAAATAAAGTTCGTTCATTTGCTCTTATAGTTCATGGCGTGTGGCGTTAGTGATCACATCTTCCCACAGCTCCTATCTCGTGTACTGCCAATACTTTCTGATACCAAGTTTCCTCCATGGCATGATGTCAAACTGCCCAGCATCATGTCTCTTTGTCTTCCTCTTCCGCTCCTCTACTTCAGCTTTCCCTTTAAAACGACATACCCCAGCTTTCCCCTTCTCATGACATGTCAAAAGAATGTGGACAAGCTTTTTCTGATGCGAGTAACCAGGTCTCTTTATGAGGTAACTTTTTCCATATCTTCATTGCTCTTTCTATCCGTCCACGGCGTTCTCATAATTCTTTCACAAAACAAAATCTTCACAGCTTCTACATAATACCACTCTTGTCTGCTAATTGTCCATGATTCACCTCTGAGCATGAAGATTAGTTCAATATAGCTCGTAAGAATTCTATTCCTCACTTCAACTGAAACAGATGTTGCGGCATTAGAAGTTATATTTTTAAACCCCTACCTTGGGTGGCATATGCAAGATTTGTCCTCCTATCCGAAACCAAAGCCTACAAATAATAAAAAAGGCACACTAAAAGAAGTACTCAATCTCTCCCATAAACCTGGACTGTATTTGCAAGTTTATCAACATCTCATGCGTCTTCTCAAATATTTCTCTCACCTTAGCACAAAAGGGTAAATTGTACCAGCTGATGAACTCAGTGACGCTCGAGTTTTACCTGCTTCCAAAGTTAAGTCAGCGAGTGTATTCCTGTTGTGCAGGCTGTTATATGCCGCATGGTTTCCAGTGGCGTTATTCAGCAGTTTTATGGTAAAAACTGGGGGTCAGCTTGGCTGAATGGGTAAGAGAGCTCGTTTTTAAACATCCGGCAAACCTTTACACCGGTCAGTTGAACTTATTATTGACTTCTCGTCCTTGAATTCGGGACGTAAATTACAAGTATCTCTGAAGTCGGAGAGGATTTGCCTGATGGCGAGGGACATTGGTAATTGGGAAAGATAATCTACACGCAAAAATCTGTCCAGTACACTAGAAGTAGTTGCACATTCATGGACTACGCTTGAGTTCAAATTGAGCAAACCCAAAATAAAACAAAATAGTGAAAACCGAATGAACACAAATTAGACAGCGTGACAAAAGGCAAGACACACATTGCTACAACCGGACGTTACGTTCAAAGTCTTTATCAACAAGCACAGCAACGAGAATACTTAGCTAGAAAATTCACATTTCACAGGCCTAGACAGGTTATCTATATGTCTAAGCAAATACGCAAAATGAAGCTGTGATTGTATATTATTTGAAACATGTAGATGAGGATGTTTTGACTCGTAATAATTTCTGTCCCAAACAACGCACGGTGTGTGATAGGGTACTTCTCATTTGTAGCAATTAATGCGTAGTTTTAAATTGTAATTCATAAATTTATTCAGAGGATATAAAAATAAATCTGACAACGGACTTGCTTTATTAAGATGAATGGAATGTGATCTAATGTAAGGCAGTCAATCATGGACAATTAGTAAACTAGAGGTGGGGGGAGGGGGACATGGAGGCTTTGGAGATGTGGATTAAAGAAAAATGCGGACAATTCCCTGGACAGCCAAAGTGGGCAGTCTGGACATTTTGAGAGGGAATGAGCCGCAAAGACAACTTATCACAAACAAAGAATGAGGCGGTCTTCATTTCGTGGCTTCATAATGACAAGACAAAAACTGGAACATTGTGTGAGAATTTGAATGATTTATGGAAAGAGGGATAGAGAAACACAGCGAGAGAAGATCCTTAACAGTCGTGTGTCCTGGCAAGGAAGGGAGTCAGCACACGAATTGATAATGCCGTTGGAGATGGCAAGATATGGAGAAGCAAGAACTGTCACTGTCATTACTGTCTATAGTATCTTGCAGTGTAGGACAGAGGGCGCGGGGAGGGGGTAGGTGGGATCTTGAGCCTGAGGAATTAGGTTCGCCTGGTTAGTGCAGTCGCTGCTAACTGTGCAGATTAGGGTTGTTTTTTGTTTTTTTGCCCCCGACAGACAAAGAATCCACACCTTACCGAAGATTTGAACCCTGGTCTCACGAAGGAAACTCCTTTGAATGGAATGCCTTGTGACTTTGCTGTTATTGTTTGTTTTGTTTTTTTCACCAGATGGACTTTGATGTTTTTTTTTCCTTCACTAACTGAGAAGCGGATATGGCCTCGATGGAGTAAACGGACTGTGTACGATACAATGTCGTGTAGGTTTTTTGAGTCTTTTGAAAGGGTGCGTGCATGCCTGCGTGCGTGCGTGCGTGCGTGCGTGCGTGCATGCGCGCGTGTGTGTGTGTGTGTGTGTGTGTGTGTGTGTGTGTGTGTGTGTGTGTGTGTGTGGGAAATAGATTAGTGTGGACACCTCTTCTCCGGACCCGGTATCGAATCGACACCCATACTAGGACTCTGTTGTCGGGTTCTCCTCTTTATGCTCATAAGTCAGTAGGATGTGCAGGATCGTTGATGGAACTTCAGGTAATACTCTCACCCATAGACGACATAGAAAAGTGTATGAATCAGAGTTGAGTTAAGCACCGACATTATATCACATGGGACATTCATATACGTTCTCCGTCCTCATCTGCAACAGCCAGAGTGTCGCTTGTCGTCCCGGGAGGAACGTGGAATCAACAAGCACACCTTTAAGATCCTTATACTTGGGAATTATTGACAGACTTTTGTCTACACTCCTCCGTTCTGTCTTCTATTCTCTCTCTCTCTCTCTCTCTCTCTCTCTCTCTCTCTCTCTCTCTCTCTCTCTCTCTCTCTCTCTCTCTCTCTCTCTCTCTCTTATTCCTTCATAACATACCCTGACAACAGTTTCCTCCAACAATTAATAAAATATTTATTGCTGAAAAACTATGTCAGTTGTATGCATTGAATGTGTATATGTAATTTGTAGTGTCTTCTATTGTGAGTGCAAGATAGGACTCTGAATGTCTATGCTCCGTATCGCATCTCTCATCTGCATACGGCCAAGCAACAAGACATCACACATATATGGACAGCTCTCTCCCTGGATGTTCCGTTCCACTTGAGTCTGGTTGTAATCCGATATTGAAAAAATGTTCACAGTTGGATCACCGTAAAATAATGCGATCACGGTAAGTCTTTTACGTAGACAGAGTTTTCTTTCTTTTACGTTAATAAAATCCATCAGTGAAAACACATCACCACTGTCTACAGTTAGTTAACTGGCAATGTGGTAGGCCTGGAAACTGTTCTTAAGTTCTCCCTGGTTCTTTTATATGAGTAAACCAGTCACCTATATTTAGCGTATGTCACTTTGCAGTTATAGACTTAACGTCGTTTACATCGCTTTCTTAACCTGGATACTTTTGAATTACAGAGTTCTCCTATATGGGAGTGATTATCTTTGCACCAGTGAAGTACCGTTCTAGAATCTTATTTCTTAAGGTGCGGTGCTGTATCTCTGCACAAGTGAAGTAACTTTCTTATCTTCTCTGAGTATGTCAGGAGTTTTAGTAGAACCTGTGGGAGATATATTACCAGGTGATATGAGTCTGCTTCAGACTAATTCTTATGTGAGAGCCTTTCTCCAGCCGTACTCAGACGCTTCCGAAAGATACTCTGACATAAGACAGATGAGTTCACTAAAGTCTAAACTATTCGCTAACAGAAGGAAATGGTAACAGCCAGCACAGACACCTAGTTCTCTATGCTAGACTATTAAGCTAAGGCTAGATTACCTTATAGAATCTATGTTAATCCATGAATTGAAATACACAAGCACTAATATCCCATCGCCTTTAAACAATAAGGGACGTATATTTCTTTCCTAATTAAGGATGCATAGATATTCTCCGTCCAGTTTGGTAGCACACTAACTACAAAAACAAGTTTCCAACTATATATACCTGGGTCCAAATCTTCGTTCTCTTTTGATGTCATTACATCAACAATCTACTTTGCCGTTTCCTTCACATCAAAAGTCTGTGAAATCACGTATTCGTTCGTTGCCGCTCTGTCCCGTTTTTCTCCGCTGAATCCCGCGTTCCCCAACTCTCGTACATCAATCAGTTTTAACGCTTTGATCCACGTCTTCGTGCGTTCCACAACCCGATGTCTCCGCGTCTCCGTTGCTTGTCCGATAAGATCGGCAGTCAATGACCCATTATCACAACTGTATTTTTCTTCTATACCATTCGGTCAATAACCATCACTTTGTCCTCGCTCAAGACTGAAGGCTCGATTGTTATTCTGACTCACGGTCCATAATTTTCCATCCTCACATATTGCAATTAATTTTATATGTAAGTTTATCGGGGAATCACTAAACTGATGGACTTCAAGATTTAATAATCTACAAAGATGAAGATCAACAGAGTACTGACAACAGTGTATCGTCTGCTTTACTTCTGAGAAGTATCACCTATGGCCTCATCATTCAACCAAGTCAGTGAAACTGGGACAATCCTTCTAGCAAGTTACTAAAACTAACAACAGTGAGTAACCTTCAACTGTTGGTTGGATTACCAAGTTAATATCCACAATGGATAAGTCTTCGAAAGAACATCTCACAGCTGCAACAGTCAAACATAAGGTTCCAGCCATGCAACACCAAGTTCTAGCTATGAACACCCACTCAAACAAATGGGGAGAAGATATGAACCACATAAGCCAATACAACCAAGGTACAAACTTAATATCATCTGAAATATAACTACGAAACCAGATTACCTCTAGGTTCCAAACCCTGAACCCCATCAGATAAAAGACCATATGAAAGCAGCTAAATGTCTCTACATCAGCAACAAGAGTAATCATCCAATTGTTTGCAAACCTGTTACTGTGCTGGATTTATTCATCTTTGGATATATGTAGGTATAGATCAATTGTGGCCCTCGTCACAGATACTACCATGAGATGCCTCTCAGTCATATAAAGTTCTACACTGGACTAGATAACAACGACTAACTCTTTGCTGGTCCAATGTCAACCCAAATGCCATGGGTTATAGACTCGCGACTTGGTGGGTGTAAAATCTTTGTTGAACTACTTGGGATTCTGATATTAAAAGCAGAGCAGCTGAATGGACGTCTACTTGGCACCATGTATGGTGAGATGGTAAAGTACCTTCTGCAGAGCTTAAGTGGAAAATCCGGAAAGTTAGACCAACCTGAGGCCCCAAATTTCAAAAAAAGACACCGAGCCTACTGCAACAGAGTACTCGAATATTCTAGCTCGCGGAGGGATTTGTGATTGTGTGTAATTTCTATTCTTAGATTATAAAGTATAATTTGCACCAGCCAATTACCAGTGACTAAATAGTAAGAACATAACTGAGTGCATTAATTCGGTACCCAGATAATGGGGAAAAGGATCTAATCGACAGCAAAGGTGAACCCATAACCGCACACCAGGAGATAGACTCGATTAATTAATTTAATTAGTACAAAATGCTGTTTATGTGTTGGTAATTTTTTTCTGAAGGTAACAGGTCAGTAGTTTTTTTTTCCAATGGTATAGATCAGTGTTTCCCAACGTGGGGCCCACGCCCCACAGGGGGGCAATTTGACTGTTAAGGGGGGGCAATTCGAAAATGGAAGAAATCGGCTGAATATAACAAAACGGGGAGACTTGAGACTGAAGTTAACTAAATTGGAACCTGACATAAGATCTCTTTGCAGCAAGCATCAAGCGCAAGGATCTCACTAAATTTAAATAATAAATAATTACTAATAATTAAAATAATATAGAAAAATCTTTCATTAAAATTATTTTTTACTTGAATTTCAGTTCTCCATTATATGTTTTGAAAATTTACTTACTGTGTTTGCTCAATAATTACCTAGTGATTTCTTCCTAAAACCTATCATTCAAGTTTCTTTAGTGAACATTTCAATTTTTGAATATTAAAAATAATGTATATGTTGAGGGGGGGCGTGGGGCGGGGGAGGGGGGCAATATGAATTTTAGAAAGGCTTAAGTGGGGCTTGGCACAAAAAAGGTTGGGAAACACTGGTATAGATGGTATAGTATTGTGACACCAACTCATTATTTTTTTTTTAAATGAGAGAATAGTAAAAGGTGACAGGAACATGTTATGTTGGGTTCTATGTAATATCTTTATTTGCCTTAAGTATGAGGGAAAATGAAAGTAGACCCAATTTGTGGTTGTTGTGTTGTTTGTAATAACCTGGTTTTTTTCTGGGGTCACTGGGTACTATATTGTAATAATGCAACTAATTCCCATGCCTGTCTGAAAATGCATAGTGTTTATTACACCTATATATATATATATATATATATATATATATATATATATATATATATATATATATATATATATATATATATATATATATATATATATATGTAACTACAGATCTTGAGTTAATACCTGAACTGTTTGTCCAAAAGTGTTGTGTACATCAAGTAAATGTGGTGTCCAACAAGTGGTTGTTTATATGTTGTGAGCAATCAATATCCTTCTAGCACTATAGTTAATTTAAAGGGTGATGAAGTGGGAAGGGAAACCTACACATAGATGCCATTGTTTCAAGGATTGAACTCTTTTCTCCTGGGATTTGTGGTAAATATCCCTGATCACCCTGCATTCTAACCAGTGACCAGAGAATCAATAAAACCCCTAGACATTTTAACGAAATATTCTCAGGAATTAAAATCCACATCCCACAGTAATGCTTGTGCCTCGTACTCAGAAGGGATGGGTTTGTTTCCAGATAAACTTGTTTGATTCTCGAATAATTTCTTTTTCGGAGACGCCTGGTAGTTGTCGCTGGAGCTACGGAATTCGCGTTGCGAGTAAATTTTCGGCGCCTTCGCTGCTCTGTTGAAAGATGCTGAGCTTTACGGGAAAAAAACCTAGTGCAATGAAGTAGATTATTGGACTGTA
>JACEFZ010016142.1:205000-225000 GCA_014155875.1 Cepaea nemoralis
CATTAGAAGTTATCTGTTCGGCCATGCTGACCTCACTGAAGTAAGATAATAATGATCCTTTCGATGATGATAAAAACGATGATGAGGGTAATAGCGAGGAAGACTACGACAGTGTTTTACCAACAATCCCAACATCCCCAACGGCACGAACCAGCAATAAACAACACCAAACACGTGCAACAAATAGGAAGCTTACGCCAACAAGGCCAGGTTGATACACCCAGGCGTCGTTTCTCGGGCACCCCCGCTATCTCAGCTGACAGCAGGAGATAATATTATCGCAGCTTATCTGAGGTAAACTTAGGCACTTGATACTTAGTCAGCACAAGAACTCAACTCCATCTTGTCATGTCAGATTTACCGGCCAGCGACTACAGATGTGGATAAGTAGCCCAGGTACTTGTATTCACAAACGGTTTTATTTTTAAAAATCGTTGTCACTCTTCTTCTTCTTCTTCTTCTTCTTCTTCTTCTTCTTCTTCTTCTTCTTCTTCTTCTTCTTCTTCTTCTTCTTCTTCTTCTTCTTCTTCTTCTTCTTCTGCTGCTGATGCTGCTGCTGCTGCTCCTACTACTACTACTACTACTACTACTACTACTACTACTACTACTACTACTACTACTACTACTACTACTACTACTACTACTACTACTACTACTACTACCACTGCTGCTGCTGCTGCTCCTACTACTACTACTACTACTACTACTACTACTACTACTACTACTACTACTACTACTACTACTACTGCTGCTGCTACTACTACTACTACTACTACTACTACTACTACTACTACTACTACTACTACTACCACTGCTGCTCCTGCTACTACTACTACTACTACTACTACTACTACTACTACTACTACTACTACTACTACTACTACTAATACTACTACTACTACTACTACTACTACCACCACTGCTGCTGCTGCTGCTACAACAACTACTACTACTACTACTACTACTATTACTACTACTACTACTACTACTACTACTACTACTACTACTACTACTACTACTACTACTACTACTACCACTACTACTACTACTACTACTTCTTCTTCTTCTTCTTCTTCTTCTTCTTCTTCTTCTTCTTCTTCTTCTACTACTACTACTACCACTACCACCAATACTACTACTACTACTACTACCTCAAGATAGAAGACCACCCTGAATGAGTGGTCTACCTCAAGTAGATTCGAGGTAACCCAGTGCCCCTACATGAAGGCAGGGTAGGTGATAGGGAGGGGAACCATTAACTAGTTCTCTCATGAGACACGGAGATGTCAACCACAGAGAGTAAGCACTCTGGTCACGGCAGAATCACGCCTACGTGATAGCCACGGAGAAGTGGAATCCCACTCAAGAGTAAACGGCTACTCTAAGCGTGCTGAGTGTCGCAGCACGCAAAAAGCCGAAGGACGCACGAGGTCCTTCCGCGGGCTGTGTAGCCACGCGAGTAGAATAGTCAGACGGGGACTGACTTTCATAGTGAGCGCATCGATTAGTGTCGATGCGCGTTTCCTTAGCCAAGTAGATAGAGTTAGCTGTAGGGATAGGATATGACTGGATAGGGAATTCTGTGTCTTTATGTGTGATTTAATAGCGACCGTTTTTTGTGCAGTAATCTATTGTTAAAGAGCCAGTGACAATAAAATGCATCATCCATACCTCTCGTACGACTTGCAATATTTTTGTGTGGTACGGGAGAAGTTGATCCTGTGATGCCTGACGCATCGGTTGCTGACAGGCTAGGATTAAAGTGGTGTCAGAAGTGTGGCTTGGACAATTGTTCAAGCTAAAACACTCACCCACGGCTCTAAATTATTATTACGGCTAGATAATCACAGGGGTTAATTTGTGTTAGTGTGATAATGACGTGTGCAGACTAGGTCGAGTTGCGAGCTGTGCTGTGCCTATCGTGACCAAATAATATTTATTTGTGCTTAATGAAATATTTTGTGCTTATAATCATGTGTTCTTCGAAGTTGTAAGTATTGATATTATTGTTTTCTATCATTTATTTATGTAATTACTTATTTGTTTATGAATATGTGTCAAATATGATTCATGGCGGAGCGATACACAAAACAAAATGAGCCGAGAAAATTATTGATTTTCAAATCTAAAAATAGCGCTGCGCCTCTGACGTATTGCGGCTGACAAACAGCTGTATTACGCCATTTGCAATCGGCGACGGATTGTTGACAAATCGCAAAGCGGCTGCTCGCCTGAATCATTGGCTTATACCAAACATTATTTGTTCAAATACGTTATTTATTGAATATATTTATTTATTTCAACATTATTATTACCTTTATATTTATTTCAAAGCATTTATTTAATTATTTATATACCTATTCTAATTTGTTACCGTCAGGATGGCACTACTTTTGCTATGCAAATAAGGCTTGGCCTGCAAAACACTTCCATAGATTAAACTAGAATAGGAAAGCAAGGCATACGACGTTAGAACGAAGACAGGACATCGACATTTAATATTAATTAGACTACATTGTACTGTTCTGGGGGCATGTGATGTGATTGTACCAAATTGTCTAAAGTCATATATCATTTACAAGTTGTTAATTGTTACTGCTCCTGTAAACCAGGCAGAACAACAGCTGTTTGGAAGAAGAGCACAAGGTGTATGTCATAGTGCCTAACGATTTGACCTGAGGTGCCAAACGATTGTACCTGATTGATCTGGAATTTAAGATGAGTATACCCAAATGATTTTGCATGCAATATGATTAATAATGCATCTCTTTTTCAGCGTGTGATGTATTAGCATATTTTTGGTGATCTATTTTTCAGGGTATAAACTACGAGTATAATTTTTTTGTACTCAAGGAGTTAAAAACATAACATACCTAATATAAATAAGTGAAGAAGTATTTAAGTGCCTATCACATCTAGCTAATCTCCCAACAACATGGCAACATTAGCTGACTTCATAAAAGCAGGCAAGGAACTAGAATACACAGGAAAGGACTTAGAGCAATATGCTGATCAGAAATTTAAGGAAGCAAAAGATGCTGAGAGAGATGAACGTGCACGAGAAAGACAACACCAGATAGAACTAGCAGAGATAAAACACAAAGAGGCACAGTTAGCTGAAGAAACTAAACAGAAACAGTTAGATCAAGACAAGGAGATTAAACAAAAAGAACTAGAATTAAAGCAAAAGCAACTAGATCAGGAGAAAGAACTAAAGCAAAAGACATTAGATCAGGAGAAAGAACTAAAGCAAAAACAGATAGATGAAATGGCAAGAGTTAAGGAAAAACAAATACAAGTGGAATCAGAGACACAGTTAAAGATGAAAGGGATGGATGTAGATTCACACTTAGAGATCTCCGCTACTAAACTAAAGAGTCAGCAGGAAGAAAATAAATGTAATAAGTATAAGAATATTATTAAACCATTCTGTAAAGAAGACTCCATATCAGCCTGGACAGAAAATGTCGAATATCAGTTTCAGTACCACCAAGTACCAATCGAGATGTGGGCTATGATTTACATGAAGAACCTTAGTGGGGAGCCCCTTAAAGTGATAGAATCAATACCAACTGAGCTTAGATCTAACTATCAGTACATCCATGATAGGATAATGCAACATTTCTTACTTGATGCCCCTGGGTATCAAGTACAGTTTTCCAACCTGAAACCAAAACCCAGTGAGACTTTCATTGATTACGTCTCAAATGTCCAGAGCGTACTAAATAGATGGCTGAATGCTGCAAAAATAGGAAAAGATTTTGAAAAACTTAAAAATTTAATAGCCATGGATAAAGTCATATCCACAATACCATCTCCTTTCGCTAATTGTCTTCAGCAGTCAGACATTGAGACCACAGAACAATTTGAAAAAAAAAGGCTCAGCTTATTTTTCCTCCAATAGGGAGATTTTTAAAACATCTAATAGCGACTCTGAAATAGTTTCTTTTGTTAAGGACCAACCTAAAAGTTATCGGAGTAATAAAAAACCATTTCAGAGAGTCGACAAAAAAGACCATAAATTACCCAAATGTGTGTATTGCCAACTTTTTCATGATACTTATTCTATGTGTGATAAATCGCCTAACTATCCGGCACATCTTGAAAATGTCATTAAGAAGCAACAAAACAAGAGAAATACATACAGGCGTGCAGTCAAATGCTTCTTCTGTTCCAGCTACGGCCATTATTCAAATAAGTGCCTGTGCCGCCAACGAATGAAAGCCAACAATGCAGTGTTAATTGATACATCATCTGATAGTGAGAGTGAGACTGACTGTGAAGTTGAAAATGAATTACCTGTTAACCAAGCTGAAAATGTGTGTTCTGTAAATGATGTATTGAGCTTTGACAGTTGTGAACGATGTCACCAATTCCATGCAGACGGAAAATTAGAATGTGGGCATACAGTACCATTCTCCACTGAGAGTGTAAACGCAGCATTAGCCTCCAGAGGCAATTTGGTGTTCCACAATGCATTGGTCAATGAAAAACCATGCCAATGTTTGCTGGATAGTGGGAGCACTCTTATAGGTCTTAGAAAGGAACTGGTGAATCCAAGTGATTATACAGGTGACTCAGTCAAATGCCGAAATTTTTCGGGCAATATTGAAATTTACCCTTTGGCAAAAGCCCGTATTAACACTCCTTTCCTTTCTGGTACCTTTACATGTGCGATTTTAGATAACCCTTGTACTGATTTGATTTTGGGATGTTTACCCCAATTAAAACATTGCACGAACAAAGAAATAGCTGCATGGGAGAAATTAAATGCAGCTAATGCAACAACAAGAGCAGATACTATGAAACACCAAGACACATTACAGGATGAAAGACTACTGTTGCTATCACCAACTAGCACAGATGATACCAGCAGACAAAAGTTCATAGACCAGCAAAAAGCTGATCCGAGTGTGTCTCCGTATCTGAAGTTATTGAAAGAAAAAGCCAAACTAACGAAAAACGCATCATGGTTTTTTAGACTGAATAATGGCATTCTTACCCGCTATTATACAACTGGTAACCATGAGATTCAGCAAACGGTGTTACCTGTACAACACCGCCAAACTGTGCTAAAGATTGCACACGAGTCACCGTTTGCTGGTCACCTTGCATACGACAAAACCAGGGCCAGAATTCAGGCTCATTTTTATTGGCCGGGTTTTTGTAACGACATAAAACTATTTTGTCGTTCATGTAATGTCTGTCAACAACAAGTACTTAAGGGTAAACATCCTACAGCTGAAGTGCAGCCTTCAACACTGGCCTCTAGGCCATTTGAGAGTGTGGCGGTCGATATTGTTGGACCCCTAAACCAGGTGTCCAGCAAAGGAAATCGCTTCATTTTAACGATGGTTGACCTATGTTCAAGGTGGGTTGAGGCAGTAGCTTTGAAATACATCACCTCCAAAGACGTCGCCAATGTTTTTCTACACTTGTTCGTACGATTCGGATTCCCTCGTACCATCTTATCCGACCGTGGAACCCAATTCATATCGGCTGCAACGCAAGCCCTTACTAAAATGTTAGGGATTAAACAACAGTTTACAACAGCGTATCATCCAGCCAGCAATGGAATCGTAGAAAAACTTAACGGAGATCTGAAACATATGCTGGCTAAGGTGACAGCAGAAAACCCAGCTGATTGGGATACACTGTTACCAACAGTGCTGTTCGCCTATCGGGAGATCCCCCATTCAAGCACGGGTTTCTCACCGTTTGAATTAGTGTACGGGGCTAACCCACGTGGACCCCTAACAATTTATCATCAGGTAGTAACTAATTCCATTGAAATTCCAACCCTTAAAACACCTTATGAAATTGTAACAGAGACACGAGACAAGATTATGAAATCGTGTATCATAGCCAAGGCAGCTTTGGGGAGGAAGGGTCAAATCTACCGCCAGTACGCAAATAAAGGTGCGAGAACTATTAATCTTGAACCAGATCAAGACATACTGCTTTTACTTCCAGACAAACGAAATTTATTATTGACCTCATGGCAAGGGCCATTCAAGGTGGTACGTAAAATTTCAGATGTCGACTATGAAATATCAATAAACGGACACTTAAAGATATTTCATGTCAACATGTTGAAACCTTACTTTTCACGACAAGAGACAGAATTAGAGACAGACAAACACAATGCATCCACACCGATTGATGAGACGACGGACATACACAACGCAACTACACTAGTTAGCGAGACTGGCAAATCCGACGATATCCATACACCTAGTGAGTTTACAGGAAACGCACTTAGCACCACAACTGTACTGAATCAGATAGACGACGACGGGATGGAACTACCTGTTCCAATTGTCGACAAGACTGCGACATTAGATTCTATACGAGTAGAACAGGGACTAACAGACGAGCAACGACGACAGATAATAGAGTTAGTAACGGAATATAAGGACATATTTTCCGACATTCCAGGTAGGACGGGCAGAATCGAACACTCCATCCTTCTTTCGGACTCTAAGCCTATCAAATGCAGGCCGTACTCTATCCCACTCAGCTATAGAGAAAGTCTAAATAAGGAAATTCTTAATTTAGAAGCTAGTGGGATCATTCAGAAATCTACATCTGAGTACTCATTTCCAATCGTCCTTGTCAAGAAAAAAGACTCCACCATTCGTCTTTGTGTGGACTATAGAAAGCTCAATAATGTCACTAAGATCGACGCAGAACCAATTCCTTCCTGCGAAGATCTTATTCTGGACATGTCCACTTCCAAAATCTTCTCTAAATTAGACCTTACTAAGGGATATTGGCAGGTCCCTATGCAGACTGAATCTATCCATCTTACTGCTTTCTCAACACCTTTAGGTCTCTACGAGTGGCGTTTTCTTCCTTTCGGACTTCGCAACGCTCCTGCCACTTTCGTATGCTTAACTAGAGATTTACTTCATGGAGTGACGAATACAGTGACATATATAGATGATATTTGTGTCCATACAGATGACTGGACAACACACTTACTGAAACTCAGACATGTCTTCGATAGGTTGCGACTCTTCGGTCTCACTGTCAAACCGAGCAAAGTCGAATTGGGCCTACAAGAAATTGATTTTTTGGGTCATGTCATTTCACAAGGACAACCAAAAACTGACAATAGAATTATTACTAAATTTATGAACCTGACCATGCCTACAACGAAAAAGCAGGTCAGGAGTCTTTTGGGTTTAGTAAATTACTATAATAAGTTCATACCGAACTTAGCTGAAATTACAAGTGTATTTTCAAATGTGTTAAAAGCATCAGTCAAATTAGATGTCAAAGATGCATTATTAATTTCTGCATTGTCAAAATTGAAACTCCTATTTAGTAATGTACCAATCCTCCGTTTGCCTAATCCTAGGCTCGTTTATTATCTTAGGACAGATGCCAGCAGGATTTCCATCGCTGCAGTACTAGGCCAGTTTTATGATGGCATCTTCCATCCAATTTGCTACGTGAGCCGCAAGATCACACCTGCTGAGTCCAGATATTCCATATCAGAGTTGGAAGCCCTAAGCGTCATCTATGCGGTGAGGAAGTTGCATCGATTTCTGGCGGGTGTTCACTTTGTGGTCCAGACTGACAACTCCCCGATCACGGTCATACAAAGTGGAGTACATCGCAAGGACCGCATCTACAGGTGGTCATTGATATTACAGAATTATACTTTTAGTATAGAACATATTAAGGGTAGGGATAACATGCTGGCAGATACTTTGAGTCGACCATCTGAGGTAGAAGTACCTGATATTCCACATGAGTAGTTAGTATAAGAAAGGTTAATTAGTACTCTTAGAGGATCCTGTGTAAAATATCCTATTTATTACATAGACATGATTTTCAGGACTGTGTGCTAAGAACATTGAACTACCATGTGTACGTAGACAGCAAAATAAGAACTATGCTCCAGGAACAAGTGTATCACTATGTGTACATAGACAGCTCGTTACTTACTATGCTCCATTTGTGTTCCGGTGAATCACCTGTGTTAATCATGGAAGAACAGTGTCAGAACATTTAATAAATAACAGACACGAATTTACTGGTCTACGTCACGTGCGGAATCTACGAGCGAAATAAGTCCCATAGGACACAAGTATGACTGTGTAGTGTATTTAGTATACCCAGGATAATTATGTATATATAAACTATGCCAACGAAAACAAGTTCTAAACATTATGGCAACCAATAACCTGAGGTAAATAGATACCATGTATATATACCTAATATTGTGATATGTATTATAACAGTTTTAATATAGTGTTAAATTATAGTTAGATTAGTTACTTTAAGATAGAGTAGATTAGATTTAGAGAATATAAATAGATTTTTTTTTTGTAGTTTAAATAAATCATTAATTTACCCACTTACGTAGGATAAAATTAGATTAGGACAGTACTTACACTTAATAATAGCTAATTAAAAAACCAGGATAGAAAGTTTAGATAAGACCAGTATTATTTAGTTTAGATAGGAATAACACCATTTAGTTCATTTCATTTCACTTTATTTCATTCCATCTTAATGAACACTTCAACATCATCATCATTTAATATTAAATGTAGTTTACACCTTATAGGATTAAAGTATACAAATAACATTCATCAATTACAACATTTAGAATAAATATATCAATCATATATTTGTTTTTTCATTAAAACATTATTTAGAATTTTATTACATTTCACATCACCCATTTCAGAAAAGTACATAACTCATCTCACATCATTTTCATTTGTAGATAGTTAGATTACTTCCCTTAAATTAGATTGATTTCCTACAACAAGTTAGAATATATAGATATAGAATTAGTATTAGTATGTCATTAGAATATAGAGTTTAGTAATATCAGGGTACAATTCTATCAACCCTATTTCATCCATGTACATATTTTGTAAATACATGACTCGTGCAGTAAGTTAGACACAGTCATTAAGCTCAACGTTTTCAAACGAGCTAAACTTGTACAGTGTCACTTCAAGGTTTTAAACAGTTGGGAGGATAAAAGATATGTGACAGAAGTGTGAAAGTGAGAGAAAAGGGAAAATATACAAGAGAGAATGGGGACAACCAGCGGATTTTTTCTGCCGCTCAACGCGACTTTTTTATTTTTTGTCTGCGTCAAGCATTTGCTTTCGATAGTGAAAATGTATTGTCTTCAATGTGGTGTGTATAGTTTAGTGTAGTTTAGTATAGATGTTAGATAAAGTATTTTAAGTCTCATAAGACGGAAACGTAGCCACGAATTAGTGTTATACACTTGTTTGTGGCCACATTTAACCGAATTATGGCACTTGAAAACTAACTTACATACATATTATAGATAGAAACATATGTTAGACATTAAAGTATATTAATAGTTACATGAAAACACACAAACAACCAGGAAAACAAACAGGTAAATTACATACATTTGTTAAAACAAAGAGGGATAACTCCGGGTCAGGAGACACAATAGACAACGAAACACTAACTTAACAGTGAAAGATAACTTTACACGCGGAAGCGAGATAGGTAAAGCCTGTCGCACACAGCTTGTGTAAAGGTTGTTTAATATTATATGGGGGACATGAAGCAATTCATGTGTTGACCCTAAGAAAGTCAACTTTGTATGGGTAGTGAGTTAATTTGCTATTTGAGGGCAGGTCTTATAAGACAATGGTCCGGTTCAGACAAACATCTAATTAATATAATATTGCGATGAGAAGAGGGCTCACGCCAACCAGACAAGTTTGTGGCGATCACCAGTAGCCAAGTAAAGTGAGACTACATTGTGACAATAGTCAGTAGGAGTCTATTTAGTTACCCAGAACCACGTTATCAATAGTCTTTGACAAAAATTAGAGACACAAATTTTTTAGAAACCTCTTGCGTCACAAAAATGAGTCAAAGTTTGTAACGCAACACAGGAGGGGAGGGTGTGTGTCAAAGACTGAAGTATAGAAGACCACCCTGAATGAGTGGTCTACCTCAAGATAGAAGACCACCCTGAATGAGTGGTCTACCTCAAGTAGATTCGAGGTAACCCAGTGCCCCTACACGAGGGCAGGGTAGGTGATAGGGAGGGGAACCATTAACTAGTTCTCTCATGAGACACGGAGATGTCAACCACAGAGAGTAAGCACTCTGGTCACGGCAGAATCACGCCTACGTGATAGCCACGGAGAAGTGGAATCCCACTCAAGAGTAAACGGCTACTCTAAGCGTGCTGAGTGTCGCAGCACGCAAAAAGCCGAAAGACGCACGAGGTCCTTCCGCGGGCTGTGTAGCCACGCGAGTAGAATAGTCAGACGGGGACTGACTTTCATAGTGAGCGCATCGATTAGTGTCGATGCGCGTTTCCTTAGCCAAGTAGATAGAGTTAGCTGTAGGGATAGGATATGACTGGATAGGGAATTCTGTGTCTTTATGTGTGATTTAATAGCGACCGTTTTTTTGCAGTAATCTATTGTTAAAGAGCCAGTGACAATAAAATGCATCATCCATATCTCTCGTACGACTTGCAATATGTTTGTGTGGTACGGGAGAAGTTGATCCTGTGATGCCTGACGCATCGGTTGCTGACAACTACTACTACTACTACTACTACTACTACTACTACTACTACTACTACTACTACTACTACTACCACTACCACCACCACCACTACTACTACTACTACTACTACTACTACTACTACTACTACTACTACTACTACTACTACTACTACTACTACTACTTCTACTACTACAACTACTGCAACTGCTGCTACTACTACTACTACTACTACTACTACTACTACTACTACTACTACTACTACTACTACTACTACTACTACTACTACTACTACTACTACTACTACTACTACTACTACTACTATTACTACTGCTGCTGCTGCTGCTGCTACTACTTCTGCTATTGCTACTGTTGCTACTGTTGCTACTGCTGTTACTCCTGCTGCTCCTGCAGCTGCTGCTGCTGCTGCTACTACTACTACCACCTAGTTTTTTTCATCTGTGTGTGTTTGTGTGTGTGTGTGTGTGTGTGTGTGTGTGTGTGCGTGCGTGTGTTGCGTAACTCCCTGTGTGATGTTTATGATAGTACGTCAACATTTCAATTCTGCAACTTAATTGCCCCTTAAAAATTGCTTATCTGGGTAATAACATTGCACACATCATTTCCATCTTCCAGGTATTTTTGTCGTAAGACCGGCAAACAGATTTCCAATTACACAATCTAGAAAAGATTACAGCACACTCATTTTCTTTTTGTTTAATTGTTATGAGATGTAACACTCAGAATATTCCTGAACAGAAGCGCTACCGTTATGTGCAGATATGCCTACCAATTTGTTTATAACCTTATTTCTCGCTAGCTACAAATTTTCTTCATGCCTGCTTTTCTGCTTTGCTTTATAACTTCTCTTTAGCTATAGATGTTTCTCCGCGTTCACTGAACTGGTTTCTAGAGTCTCCCTGTTTGTAAATATTTCTCCATATCATCTGTCAAACTGTCTAACTTCTATCTATTTGTAGATATGTCTCCATACCATCTGTTCAAATAACTTCTATCTATAGTTTTTTAGCTTCTCTCTATGTACAGATGTTTCTCCGTACCATGATTTCCATCTCTTTAACTTCTCTCCATTTATAGATGGTTCTCCATACCATGATATCCAGCTGTTTAACGTCTCTCTATTTATAGATGTTTCTCCACACCATGATATCCGGTTGTTTAACTTCTGTATATTTACAGATATTTCTCCATTCCAAGACATTCAGCTGTTTAACGTCTCTCTATTTATAGATGTTTCTCCATTCTAAGATATCCGGCTGTTTAACTTCTCTCTATTTATAGATGTTTCTCCATACCAAGATGTTCAGCTGTCTAGCTTCTCTCTCTCTATAGACATTCTTTGTGACTCACTGTCCAGTCCTGAGTGCAGTGATGTCGGTTCTTAACTTAACTCAACTCAACTTAACTCTTGTTTCCATTCTTCTAGTCACTGTAGTATCTTTTTCGCGTTCATATGTTTTGTTTTTGTGTATTTGTTTGTTGATGAAGGTTGGTTGCTGCAACGTTTTTTTTGTTTTCTATAATTGTGTTCCGTAAACCTGCATTACTTCGTGTTATTATTTTATATTGTTTCCTGCTCCGTAGGGAAGGTGCTACAGACGCAGTTCGTAATCCCGCATACCCGCGTTCGAAACACAGCTGTGGGTGAGTTAGCAGCAGACCGCCTTGCGTTTTTTTAACCAAATAGTGTAGATGCCGGTCGTTCAGAAAGCATTGACAAACTACTGAACGTAAAACTTGCCAAGAGATCACACACACACAAAAATGCTGGTGTTGACTGCGATGTCCTGAAAAAGAAAAACATTTTCACAGCTTTAGCGTAGTGCCCTTAATTTTTTGTTCCACCCCTACATCGGTTAGTTGGACTAAAATATTGACTTCTCGTCCTTGACTTGCGGACAATTACAAGTACCTCGGAAGTCGGAGTGGTTTCACCTGATAGCGAGGGACACTGGTAATCGGGAAATCTGTTCCACCAGCAAAAATCAATCCAAGGTCAAGAACAAGAAGTAACATCTTAGTCCAGTTGACCGGCGTAGCAGTTGAAACCGCTACCTTGGCATCAGCACATGGGAAATTTAAGATCGAGCGCCCTTATCCATTCTGTCATATCGACAGGGTCGTTCATCCCGTTCAACAAATGACAGCAGAAGTCGGATGTGTGGGCCTAAAGGAGCAAGTAAACAGACACAACGCAATTACGTCGGGGGGGGGGGGGGGGGGGGGGGGGGGGAAATACTCCGGAAGAACGCAGAAGAAGGAAGAAGAAGACCAGGGTTGCTCAACATGGTAGTCCCTTCTTGTACGATCAGATCACTGATAACCACTTTTTTTCTCCACATATCTTTACAGGACATCGCTGTCAGCATCGGCATCTTTCAGCTGATTGTTGATTTCTTGGCAAGATTACGCTCAGTAGTTTGCCATTGAGTTCTGAGCGACCGGTTCAAATACCCCGTAAGTTACCGACGCGGTGAGAACCGCTACCGATTCTCGCACATGTCACGTTATTCACAAGAGTACACGGGATTACGGAGGAAAATCGCAAACGCCAAGGCCAGGGAGACCGGATCAACTAAATACCAACGCTTAATATAAGGCTGGCCGCTTTTGCTTCCCAAGACATTAGCTGGTACCAGTGTGAGACTAGATTGTGAATTTAGGCCTACATTGTGTGGTAGCCCTCATATACTCGTAGCATTAACCTTCTTTAGGACACATATAAGGTGTACTTTTAATGACTGTGCAGTGTTTGAAAATATTGCCGGTCCAAGTTTTGTACTCACCCTCTGTAAAGTTCATGCAACATAACAGTTCAATACAAAACTTGGACTGGCAATATTTTCAAACACTGCACAGTCATTTAAAATACACGCTGTACATTTTAGACTGGGTTTAGCTTGGAGCTAAGGATAGTATATCGCCAAAAGTAACTTTCTATTTGGTTGTATCCCATTTGGTCAAAAGAGTAGATATATCTCCATACTAGGGTCTCGTGTTATTTGTTTCGTTTATCGGCATCTTCCGCAATTTTAATTCTCTTTGAATGGAAATGTACATTATAATCTTGTACTTGTTCATTTGATTGTGTATCATGTTTGGTGCAAACCTATTTTTTTTGTTTGGTACTGAATCAGTTAAAATCTTCATCGAAGTTAATTCGAACCCATGGCCATCTCCGCATAAGGCAAGAGTTCATCTGCCTCCAATTCCCGTGTGGAAATACTTAAACCACAAAGAAAACGTCGCGAAAGATCTGTACCTTCTCAACCATCTCACGGAACACGTGGCACGAATCAAGACGGCTAATTATCCTAGCCCATCCTCGGTTAGCCTGGCCAGTCGTATATTGCTTCAACCCGGATAATTAACCGCGGACTAATTTCACGGATACTAATTGACCGGCACCGGACACAGCGCTTAGACCCCTGCCGAAAGGCAATATTTGTTTCCTTGGTTACCATGGCTGACTGTACAACGCTTCCCAACTTTAAAGATGCGGTTCACAGTAGGGAAGATTCTGGAAAACTCGTTTATGTGAAGGCTCAGTTTGCGGAGTAGAGATAGTCGACATTTGTGGATCATTCTCGATGTCTTGGGGCCATGGTGGCACAGCGTGGGTGAGCTTACTTTCACAGTTGTCCGTTAGAATTAAAGATTTGCAACTCTATCAGGGTATGGGATTTCCCCATATTTGATAAACGATATTCTGTCTCAATACAAATTATTTCAGGACATAGCGATCAATCCCAGATTGCTTTACTAGGCAATTGTACGTTCAATATATTCCATAGAAAAGTAAGTTAGCACTGACACAGAAGACGAAAGAAACTAAACCAGCACACTGAACCACAACAATTATAACCAACGCCAGTGAGGCTGGTTGAACGAGGTGGAACGTTTGTTTTATATATATCGAGTGTTTTTTTTTTATCGTGCCCTGGCACGAAGATGAAACTAATCTTTGCCAGCCGAGACCGCTCCACTTTTTTCGGATCCACCCCGTCTCTATCCCCTTGAGCATGCTCAGTGAGTCGCTAAGGACACATGCCCTAGTAAATGCCTGTCTCGATATCCATAAAAATAAAAAAAAATAAAAATGGAAATTGGTGAAGAACAGTATGGATTTGTGGAAGGAAAGGGTGCAAACAAAACAATATAATACATTACGGACAATAATAGAATAGTTAATAGAGGCACAGAAAGACATATATTTATGCTTCATAGCTTATACCAAGGAATTTGATAAAGTAAAACATGATGAACTAATTACAATGTTGGAAGATATCAACATTGGTTGGGAAAGATCTCAGAACAATAAAGAATATTTACCGGAACCAAGTAGCAGCAATTAAAATGGGAAATAAAGAAAGGAATTATGAACAAATAAGGCTGGAAGTACGACAGGGATATGTTTTGTTACCAGATCCCTTCTTCCTCTATTGCGAAGTAATAATGAAAGAGATCAAAGAGAAGCCAGGAATACTAATCGGAGATTATAATATAAACAATATACGCTATGCAAATGACACAGGATGGCATGGCGGAAAATGTAAAAGATCTACAACAATTGTTGGACAATGTAGTAACAGAGAGTGCAAAGAAGGGACACTCCTTGAATATCAAGAAAACGGTAACTGGTGAAATCGAAGAAAAAGGTAACACCAAAATGTGACTTAGAAATAGAAGGGAACATTCTTAACCAAGTGGAGAATTTTAAATACCTAGAGGAATTTATGTGGCGACGTGGTTTCGCCGCTTGCCTTGCGCTCCGAAGTTTGAAAGTTCTTCTTCTTCTTCTGCGTTCATCCGGATTTTTTTTCGGATGTGACTGCGTTGTGCCTGTTTACAGCAGAGCTGCGTTCTTGCGCCGTTAGGCCGACACATCCGACTTCTGCGGGCATTTGTTGACCGGGTTAACCTTCCCGGGGAGTTTGAAAGTTCGATTCCGGTCTATGCCTTTCGGTTCACGATAGCAATTTCCTTGGAGACTCCTGGGGGTCGTCGCTGGAGTTACGGAGTTCTGCTTTGTGAGACGCTTTCGGCAGGTCGCCTTGCCGAAGGAAACCCAGCCATACGGGATAACATCCGTTTAATAAAATCGTCCCTCTTGTGTTTTAAACTCATTTTCCAACAGAATTGACAGTGAATCCGCGAAAACAGCAACGAGGTTAATGTCTTGTGCAACAATCATTCCCAGAAATATCCTTCAGAAGGAATATTTTCTCGCTGACACACTGATTCCATCCTTCTAATTGGACGATGCCTCCCCTGATTATCCACAGAGCCAGCATGAGGAACCCTGGTGGTACCAACATCAACAGCCAGCCTGTAGTGTGGCTGTAGCAGCAGTTCCATCTGTGTATACAAGTATCCATTCTGCAGGGCAGCAGTCAAGAGATTGTTATCTGCACACCAGACGTATTGTGTCTGCATTTTGAGTTTTTCCACCTGGTAATTGTGTATGAATGCCAGGTGTTTGCAGAAGAATATGTGACGGGGAATTACTCTTGTCGTTCATTTCCTTCTCTCAGGTAGGTGTTGTCTGGGTTTGGTTTACTATCTCCTGGGTGTGATGACGAAGTGGACTTGTTCCTCAGCATACGGTGTGGTCACTTGGAGGAGGCAGGTTAAAAACCCGGTGGGGTCACTCTATCTTTCAATTGTATACTGAGTGACTGGCACCTAACCGTCTTGATAGACGATAGTTTGTTAAATGGAGTTATACCTCTCTATAGAACATCCAATCCGATCCGATATATATATAAAACAAACGTTCCACCTCGTTCAACCAGCCTAACTGGCGTTGGTTATATATTGTTGTGGCTCAATGTGCGGGTTTAGTTTCTTTCCTCTTCTGTGTCAGTGTTAACTGACGTTTCGATTTCTCAGAGTTCATGTCTGTGACGTCAGCTGTGGGTTTGGCTGGCGGGTTCTACTTTGTGTCCGTTTGTTCCTGCTTTTCCGTTTGTCAGTGATGGCTCCTACCTCATTTGGCTTGAGTTGATGTAGTCCTTAGAAGGACTCATCCTTTGGTCTGGTTGTTTTTGTGGCCGTTTTCTGTGTCAGAACCATGAGCACCTCAGATAAAAATATGGCTATCTCCGTCTTCTTTTCATAGTCCCGCTCTGTTATTCCTTTGTTAATTTCGACAGGTTTACCGATTTTCTCTCTAGGCTGACTGGACTTGAGTCAAATTTCCTGTCGAAAACGGATTTCCCTTGAATGTACTGATCATTGCGAAGGAGTTGCTGACTCTAGCTTGAGATTTCTCATTGGTCTTTGACTTGGCTTCAGCTTGCGGCTTCTCTGTGGTCTTTTGCATGGCTTCTGCTGGCTTGTTACCGAGGTTGAGTTTGGAGTTTTGGGATAGCACACAGCCTGGGCTGAATTTAGAGACCATGTGTTGCCCATGCAGCTTGATCCCTTTCTCGGTCTGCTTAGTTTACTCCAGAGGAAGGTTAACACCAGTACTGACTAGTGTATCCTCTAATTACTACGGATCTTTATTACTTCTGTAAGTGTTCATCAATATCAGTAATGTATTTCTCACGCTGTCTTTTCATCATCAGCATTACATGTCCTGTCACACGAAGCAGGCATTGATGTTTCTCCACAGATTTCGGTCCGTGGTGTATTGGATCAATATTATTGATGATATTTCTCCCATGCCACTTTCTCAGAAAATCTAGCATAATTTTTCCATGGCCTTGTGCTTTTTTTCCACTCTGTATCCTCCATTGGGTCATAGTCCTTACACCAACTCACCCCAAGCACTTCCACCCTTAGCTTTCCTATGGAGCTCAGTCAATGTCCTCCCCATATTACATTTTTCGGTTTCTACTTCCTTTCCCCGTATTTTTTACGATATTCTTCTATTTTTTTTTTTTAGCCCAGTGGATTCCCGACAAACGCCTTTCTTGTTATGCTATTCTCTGGTTTTCTCTATATATGTCATATCCAGAGCGACAGTCCTTTTTTCAGATCTTGGTTCATTGGTATTTCTTTGTTCTCTCCGTCGGGATTCTGTCCTATCATTTTATTCCTTCTGTTTTGTTCAGGTATAAGTTAGAACATTTGTAGACCCCATATTTGCCCTTGTTGTTTGCTGCCGTCACTATATTTGCCACAGTCTCTCTTCTTGTTAAGTAACCAATAAACACTGTCTATGTCTTATAGTTTCTATGGCCAACATTCATCCTTGGCTTGGGAATAGGCTGAACAGTGCTAGAGACTTCCGAGTCATGGTTTCTGGTGACTGCATCTCTTGGGGCCAAAGATCCGAGATTCCCTGTCAATTCGGCTGAATTCTTTCAAGGCGATTTATCCAATGCGTACGATAAGGGTATATTGCAGAAGTCTTGCATGTGGTTCCTGAAAAGAAGTACAAAGCCTATGGCTCCCGATGTATTGTGCAAGTTATCCAAACTCTTTCAGGGAAGAAAGGAGACATTGCTCTGCGTAGTTTTCTAGGGCTGGTGATCTGCTTGGAAAACCTGTTCTTCAGGAAATCAATGAAGCAAGTCACCAAGGCATTGGTTATTGAAACAAAAGCAAATTCCGTTATAAGAGCTGTTAACACTGTGTTGGAATATCGAACTAATAATTGCGTGAGGTTATAAAGTCTGAAATCTACGGAATCTGTCGCTATGGTCTCTAAGGGTGATTGACTGAAGGCCCAGTATACGGAAGTTACACTAAACGACCATATGCAGGTCGTGACAATTTCTGTACTTAGCCCAGTAGCAGCCAGCATCAGTTTTCAACTCTACTTTAAGGGAAATCCCTGGGATGGCGTATTCTGCCTCTAGTTAGTTAGTCGACAGATCATCCTCATTGCACATCGAACCATTCAGTCTATAAGTGCTCGGATCCCCTCCTCAGCAAATCCCGCAGCGTGTAGCGGCTAACGACGCCAGTTCTGTGTGGTTTATCAATCTTCTTTGGCTTCCTGCGTAGTGTTCTTGTTTGGCCACACCTCTTTTAATTTGCTGCTCTCACAGTCTGGCCATTGTTGCAGATTCACAGTCATCACTTGGTTCTCGCAAAAGTCTTACTTCTCGTAGAGCATTCAGAATGTCAGCCTGGTCCATGGCGCGTCCCGCCCTCCACAGTAGCCTCACCTGCGAGCTTGTCAGCCCGCTCATTTCCTTGTACTCCCGCATGCCCTGGCACGAAGATGAAACTAATCTTTGCCAGGCGAGACCGCTCCTGAGGCAGCAACCATTCTCTTCGGATCGACCCCTCCTCTATCCTCTTGATCATGTTCATTGAGTCGCTAAGGAAACAAGCCCTAGTTAATGTCTGTGTCTCGAGCCATGTTATTGCTTTACTTACTGCCATGACTTCCATGGTCACGCTACTTGTGGTTTCAGTGAAAGCACCAGAGTCCTCCTTCACAATTCTCCCTCCGGCCCGAGCTGTAAAGGCCCATGAGCTTCTCACATGTCGGACGACCGACCCATCTGTGTAGATGACCGCGTCACCGTCTAGCGAATTCTCGAAATCAACGCTTGTACTTCAGCCTCCAGAGCAGCCGGATTTTCTTGTCTGCATTTCCTATCTAGTTGGATGCAAACTGAAAAGGATCAAAAAGGATGCCTCTGCCCTGCAGTGAGGTCCAGTCGGCATGCATGCTGCTTCTCTGGAAAAGTCTTTCTGTGGGAACCAACTGCAGATGAAACGGCGACAATGACGGTCCACCCTAAACACCCGGAATGTCCTACAAAACTACCCTTGAAACCTAACCAAGTCAACATATGCCGGAAAGAATGTAGATCTATCGGCCGAAAATTTCCGAAATTGCAGGTCACCGCCATTTTCCTCAGAAGCAAAATAAATATCGGGCGAAAGAAGGAGGGAAGAAACCATAACAAAACCTAAAAAGACAAAGACGAACGAACGAACGAACGAACATTATTTTCAGGGGGTCACAAATTGGGCATGGCCTACGCTCTTCTTCAAAGCGAGCGCAGGTGGGAGAGAGAGAGAGAGAGAGAGAGAGAGAGAGAGAGAGAGAGAGAGAGAGAGAGAGAGAGAGAGAGAGAGAGAGAGGAGAGAGAGAGAGATGAGAGAGAGAGAGAGAGAGAGAGAGAGAGAGCGAGAGCGAGAGAGAGAGAGAGAGAAGGGGATACTTGTTTAAGAATATTACCAATTACCCCTATATTACATTGTGGCATTTCTTTCTTCGTAGAGAACGCTTTCTAATTTGGTGGTTCACATTCGAAGATTCACTGCCTCACATCAGAACATTTCACTACTCTCTTTTTGACATTTAATAAAGTGATTTTATACTTAAGATAATTTTCATTGTCTGAACTGCTTATATTATTTGGTGTATTATCTTTGCCACGCATCTTCCATATATGAAGTTATGATTGCTCGTTAAAAAGTTGAATTGATTAACTTGGTCTCGCGTTTTCCTTTCTATTGTAATATCCATA
>JACEFZ010016142.1:230000-255000 GCA_014155875.1 Cepaea nemoralis
TCGTTCAAACTAATGAAAAGTAGGAAGCTTTGTTAACCAAATGTGAAAAATATCACCAAAAGAGAGAAATATCTCGTACAAACTTATAAAAAGTAGGAAAATTGTCGGCCAAATGGGAAAATGTTAGACAAAATACAGAAATATCTCCCCCAAACTTATGAAAAAAGGAAACTTTGTTACCCAAAGTGAAAAAAAAACATAAGTCAATGTAGGAAAATAATGATAGCCAAATGCGAAAATTGTCGGCTAAATACAGAAATAGCTCAACCAAACGTATAAAAAGTAGGAAAACTGTTAACCAAACGGGAAAGATATTATAATCTGATAACAGGCGATAGCCACTCGTCGCTGTATAGGTATGTTACCCGATAGCTGTTATGTACAGATACGTCTTCTTCGACTGGCATCGGTGATCACATCTCACATTTTTACCATTTGGTTGACACATTTTTCTACTTTTTATAAGTCTGGATTAGATATTTCTTTCTTTGGCCGATATCTTTCCCATTTGGCTAACATATTTTCCTCCTTGGTCAATATTTTTTTCTTATTTGGCTAACAAATATTGCCGGTTTTCATAAGTGTGGACGTGATATTTCTGTATTAGGCTGACTTTTTTTCTCATTTGGGTAACACATTTTCCTACTTGACGTTGCACAGCTCAAGAGACATTGTACAAACGGTTTCTTACGAACAAAAAGACATATCGTGTACATGCATACAGAAGGCAAGAAGTGTAGCACAAATATACACACAAAAGGCAAGAAATGTATTACATACATACGCACAGAAGTCACAAAGTGTATCACAAACGTACAAACAGAAGTCAGGAGATGCATCACACATATGCACGCTGAAGTTAAAAGTATGGCACTAACAGATACGTACAATCAAAGAAATACATTGCGTCCGGCATTACAATTGCACACTCACAAATCAAGAGGATTTACACACAAACCAGAAAGAAACTTGTAGATTGGTTAACAGAAACCAAGGAATACACCACAAACATTTGTGCGCAAAGCAAAACAAAGGTTGTAAACTTTAGAATAAAGGCAAAAATATACTTTACGAACTTGATAAGAAAATGCAGAGAACACTACAGACGACAAACTAAACTTGTCTTTGCTTGCTGTAGTTATGGTTACTTGTCTTACTTCTGGTACAGATTTACCAAACATACCTCATTACAGCGTATGCATTACAGAGGATACACAAGACTGAAAACAATTACATTGTTCCAATCAACAAAATTACAATGTACAAATATTGGCATGCGTGCAGAAGAGAGATTCTATAGGTTTGAAAGAAAGAAAGAAAGAAAATGAATGAAAGGAAGAATAAAAGAAAAGAATAAAGAAAAAAAAATTGGATGAAAGTGTTAGGTTCATATCAATACATAGTACACTACAGACACATTAGGGTCTTATTACTTAGTTGTGTTAGGTGTCACTGTTATAAAATTGTAATTGTCAGAAATGTTCTCATTATCTCATATTCCAGTTCTCTATTGTCTGACAGTTATTATCAAGTATACTTATAATAGAGAGCAATATTATTTTGTCTCAATATTTATTGAGCTGGATCAGAAGAATACATTATATTTCTGATTTATTATCTTAGAAATCTTGAATCTTTGAGATATGATTCTTCACAAAACTGTAGGATCTTCAAGTCAATCATAATCTTGCCGATATTCTAAGTCGACTATAAATATAAATATTTTATTCAATTTTAGTTTATTATAGTTGTTTGTTCATAGAATGTTAGAAAATATGGAAATATGTGTTAGATAGCACCGAATTTACTGGCAATACACACACAGATCAACAATTACATAATCATTATTAAAGCAAATAGATAGTTTAGGTAGTTGGATACTTCTGTCGATCTATGATTTTGACAGGATGATAAGAAATTTACATGGGGAGGAACCGATGAGGCATGGAGAACTCTTACCTATGTAGCTTTTCTCTTGTGTCGGGTTTTCACTTGGATGGTTTGAGACGATGTGACTTTAAAGAAGAACCGGTGAACACGTATTGTGCTATGACAAGTTGAACTTAATGAACATTTTATAAAATTATTATGTGTATTAGGTGTATATAGAGTTAATTTAATGAATTGTGGTAAGGATTGAGTAGTTAACGTAGTTAGATTAAATACTATGTTAGTATAGTTATATTTTGATCATTGATCGTTAGTTAGTATTACTTAATTATCCAGATGATGGGTCATAGGTGTTCAATTTTATTGTGATCGCCATTTCCAAGTATAGACACCACTACATATTTCATTATGAAATACGCCGTTAAATGATATTGTCACTCGGTCATTATTGCCCACACCTACACAAAGCGTTTATGATGACGTCTCTAAGGAGCATTTACCTCGATTACGCCTAAAATTATGAAGTCATAATACTAGTTCCTCACCTACCCGTTTGATGAGATTAAGATTCAAGACATAGCAGTTGGGATAATTGCACAGATGGTTACAAGACAATAGTAAATGCAAGTGGTACCTGTTTATTCCTCACGTCCCCTTACTCCAGGTTTTGACCCAGAGAAGGACGCTTGTCCTTAGGGACAAATGAGGGACTGATCTATATGATTAGTTAGTACAGCCTCCCCATGGGCTGTATACACGACATCTACCGTCGGTGTGTAGATTGGAGGGCGTGGCCGTTATATATTATTTTTTTATTTTGTGGGTAATCGATAGGTGTCCATAACATCTCGCTAGTCCCCCCCCCCCCCCAAAAAAAAGTCATTGTGTCTGCACTGCTATGTGTCAGGTTAATTCTCTTGATGTAAAAAAAATGATTACATCATTTTAAAAGGGAGGGGGGCATACTGCCACATGGCGTTTAGACAGAATGACGTCATCGGAAAAGGCGATAGAAAATCATATAGGGAAAACCCCACAAGAAGCTAGGAAACTGTCGGTAAAGAACAAAAACGTCAGGGTGACGGAAGACGACAACAGAGAAGGACAACAGAGAGGACCTTGTGTGATTAGGCTGAGGCGCGACATATTTCGTGGAGCCGTGTGCGTTCGGAGATTTTGGTTGTAAGGATTATCAGGTGGAGGATGTCTGACGAGAAGATTGTCAATATCGAATAGAAGACCCGTGGGCACGGAATACTTAGACCAGTGGTTCTAAACCTTTTTTGGTCCGTTCCCTCTTCAGAATATTTTTAGGACGTCATTCCCCCCCCCCCCCCTCACCATATTTTTAGGACATCATTCCCCCCCCCTTACCATATTTTTAGAACGTCACCCCCCCCCCTTTTTGTATTTTCTCCCTAAAAATTTCCCCCTGCCCCTACACAGTATACGTAATAATTGAAGTTAACTTTAATAGGACATACTAAAACAAGTCTAGACATGTACATAAAATGTGAAATGCG
Source organism: Cepaea nemoralis (assembly GCA_014155875.1). NCBI lineage: Eukaryota > Metazoa > Mollusca > Gastropoda > Stylommatophora > Helicidae > Cepaea > Cepaea nemoralis. Next base: position 233,414 of record JACEFZ010016142.1, read on the forward strand.
GATTTACTTACGTTATAAAATGAATTTTAGAAGGGTGATGCGTACAGAAGCGTAAAGTATGAAAGGAAAAACAAGATCAAGTAATCGGTTCTTGTATTAACGCGATCTTGAAATAATCTTCATTCCCCCCCCCCCTAAAAACCCCAAAATTCCCCCGGGGGGGGGGGAATTCCCCACCGGTTGAGAACCACTGACCTAGACAATCTTTCAGATGAGAATGGAGGGATAAACGGCGATCCGAGGTAAAGTCAGATATTACGTGGATATAGTTTGCAGATATTGTGTAAATGCCATCCCTGTGTTAAAGGGGAACTTTACGGTCTGGACGACCACTGTATTGATCTAACACCACAAATAAACGTGTGTGTAAGTACTTTCACTATCGGAATGGCGTCGGTTGATTCTTCGCATTTCATTTTCAAAGTTTGATGTGAAACTTTAACTGTTGTTGAGCCAAAGCTTTGACGTTGACTTTCCAGTTAATTGTTACGGGAGGAGTTGATTCGAGGCAGATGTGGGGATTCGCTCCGGAGTTGGAACTTAAAAGATATTGAGGATTATTGTCAAGATAGCTCCCCACCATAAGTCAACAGTGAAACGCACAAGAGAAGATGAGTGCACACCTTAGCTCAAAATAACGCACCGCGCAACACTGGAACAGAAAGCGCACAGGAAGATCCGGTGATCTAAGATGTCGTCGTTGTAGATTGTGTTAAAAAAGTAAGGAATTCATAAAGAATAGAGTTGTTCTTAAAGTACCTAAGAAGGTAAGAGAAACATTATAATACATACTGATATATAACTTAGTGTCGGACACATTTATGAGAGCTGACGTAATTTAAAACGCCACAATATTTACGACAACAGTTGCACGTCACAGAAAGATTATACACGCACCATTTGTAGCATACTAAAGAACGCGACACTGCATTAATGAAGAAACGCTGATGTAAACAGTGCAGCCTACAAACATTGAATATTTATACGCACATTGAGTTATTTGTATGAACTAGGTACACAGTTGACACGACACACCGGACACTTAAACATATTTGATACGCAACTGTCAACGAAGAAAATGACACCAAACATGATGATACTTGCTGCCGACACTCTATCATAAATTCACTATCGGCGCGAAGGACATTAATTATTCTACATTTCGAGAAATACTTGCGGACGTCGGATGTTATAGGATGATGTACAATACTACGAGGTTTACCTTTGGCACCTACATTGTCATCCACCTGAGTTCTTTTGATAACACTCGATTGTACGCTACACGTTAGACATCACATCAGGACTTGTTACATTTATATTTACACTGATTCTCGGACACCAAGAGATTGGGACAATACCAGATGCATCACCACAGAATACCACACACGATTTAAAGAATTTACGATTTATATTTACCCATAATCAAGTCACCGAAATTAAGTGAAGACATGGGATACCAACGCTGTTCATAAGGAATCCACGAATACTATTTTGGACTCAACGACACTACTTACGTAATAGAGGACATTAATTACAACATTATTCACATACAGGACATTAACGCACACGTATACGAGGACGTACTATTTTGAAATCGCTGAAGATGTCGTTACATTGGAAGAACGCATCTCGGTCAATTGAGACCGAACACTAGTGACTTACGTCAATATTTACGGACAACAGTAACGCCTGGACACAACGCCAACAAGGCCAGTATGATGATGTTTTATTGTTGGTCAGTGTGTCATTGTTGGTGAATGAGGTACCTGTTATTTAACCATAACGTGTCAACACATAATTGTTGTCTTGTGTGAAGTGTAGTAGTAAGAGAGGATATTTACGTCAAATTTCTGTAAAAGTATTATTGTCTTTTATGAAAGAAAATATATATTTACGTCTCTCGTCAGTCGTCTTCTATCATTGTTGATTGTCTAGTATTATATATTCTTTATACTGAATATATTTCTTATACTATTTTCTGTTATTTACAGATAGTAACACTTAAGATATATAGATAGCAAGAAGTTGCTGAATTTCGTTATTGTTCAATTTTACATTGCTGTTGACTTGCAGTTCACATTTTGTTCAGCAGTTGTTATATTGATTGTCTACTCCGAATCGAACATATTTTACATTTTTGCATTGTTCTATCATATTTCAGCTAGATAATTTATGATACAGGTAGGTCAAGATGGCTATACTTCGAGATTGCTTTATCTTGGGAGAGAAAAATGGTTTAGCTGCTGCAGATCTTAGGAATTGGGCACTGCAAGAATTCAAAGCTCAAACCGCACGTTAACGACAAGAACGACAAAAGAAATGGGCGCTTGAGATAGCTATCAAACGAAATGAACTAGCAGCGGGAAAAGAGAGGCTAATTATTGAAATGCAATTGAAAGAAAAGCGAATAGCCGCAGAAATAGCTACAATGAGGAAAGATATGAAAGAAAAACAAGTAACCGACAGAGGCAGAGTTAAAGGCAAGACAAATAGCCAGCAGAAGGCAGAAATCAAACAATAACGACTCACACTTGAAAGAGAGAGGCTTGCAAAGGAGACAAGGTGGAAAGAGCAATGGCGGAAACAGGAACAAAGTGATGAAACAAACACAGTAGTCATCATGAACGATGACGAAACACTCACAAGTACAAGTACAAATACCCAAGATTAAAATTACACAAGAAGAAGAGAAGTTAAAGAAGAAGAAAAGACGCAAGTAAAACAGGCTACATCAACTAGTAACGAACACGATATAACACAAAAATGTGAAAAAACAACGGAAAATAATTGCGAATGGTACAAAGTCAACGAACCCAAACACGAAAAAATAACTATTATTAAAAAACAAACCAAACGTGAGTACATGTCTTTCAATGACTAGTTTTATTAAACATCCCAAAAAGAGAATAAAGGTTACACGCACTCAGTATAAACAACAGAGACAGCATACTAAAGTGTTGCCTAAACAACGGCAATGGATTTGATAACAATAATTATGGCTCAGATCATAACTTTAGTAAAGTTGACCATATCACAGGTGAAGATGTTGTCATAAAGACTTATTTTCGTACAAAAATATATGTTATGTGCAACAGTACATACATATATGCACAGCTCAAGAGACATTGTACAAACGGTTTCTTACGAACAAAAAGACATATCGTGTACATGCATACAGAAGGCAAGAAGTGTAGCACAAATATACACACAAAAGGCAAGAAATGTATTACATACATACGCACAGAAGTCACAAAGTGTATCACAAACGTACAAACAGAAGTCAGGAGATGCATCACACATATGCACACTGAAAGTTAAAAAGTATGTCACAAACATGTACGCACAATTAAAAACATACATTACTTGCGGCATTGCAACTATCCATTCACAAGTTGAAAGAAGATTACACACAAACCAGAAAGAAACTTGTAGATTGGTTAACAGAAACCAAGAAATACACAACAAACATTTGTGAAGCAAATCAAAACAAAGGTTGTAAACTTTAGAATAAAGGCAAAGATATACTTTACGAACTTGATAAGAAAATGCAGAGAACACTACAGACGACAAACTACACTTGTCTTTGCTTGCTGTAGTTATGCTTACTTGTCTTACTTCTGGTACAGATTTACCAAACATACCTCATTACAGCGTATGCATTACAGAGGATACACAAGACTGAAAACAATTAACATTGTTCCAATCAACAAAGTTACAATGTACAAATATTGGCATGCGTGCAAAAGAGAGATTCTACTAGGTTTGAAACAAAGAAAGAAAGAAAGAAAATGAATGAAAGGAAAGAATAAAAGAAAAGAATAAAGAAAAATAAAATGGGATGAAAGTGTTAGGTTCATATCAACACATAGTACAGTACACTACAGACACATTAGGGTCTTAGGTCTTATTACTTAGTTGTGTTAGGTGTCACTGTTATAAAATTGTAATTGTCAGAAATGTTCTCATTATCTCATATTCCAGTTCTCTATTGTCTGACAGTTATTACCAAGTATACTTATAATAGAGAGCAATATTATTTTGTCTCAATATTTATTGTGTTGGATCAGAAGAATACATTATATTTATGATTTATTATCTTAGAAATCTTGAATCTTTGAGATATGATTCTTCACAAAACTGTAGGATCTACAAGTCAATCATAATCTTGCCGATATTCTAAGTCGACTATAAATATAAATATTTTATTCAATTTTAGTTTATTATAGTTGTTTGTTCATAGTGTTAGAAAATTTTGGAAATATGTGTTAGATAGCACCGAATTTATTGGCAATAGACACACAGATCAACAATTACTTAATCATTGTTAATGCAAATAAATAGTTTAGGTAGTTGGATACTTCTGTCGATCTGTGATTTTGACAGGATGATAAGAAATTTACGTGGGGAGGAACCGATGAGGCATGGAGAACTTTGACCTGTGTAGATTTTCTCCTGTGTCGGGTTTTCGCTTGGATGGTTTGTGACGATGTGACTTTAAAGAAGAACCGGTGAACACGTATTGTGCTATGACAAGTTGAATTTAATGAACATTTTATAAAATTATTATGTGTATATAGAGTTAATTTAATGAATTGTGATAAGGATTGATTAGTTAACGTAGTTAGATTAAATACTATGTTAGTATAGTTATATTTTGATCATTGATCGTTAGTTATTATTACTTAATTATCCAGATGATGGTCATAGGTTTTCAATTTTATTGTGATCGCCATTTCCAAGTATAGACACCACTACATATTTCATTATGAAATACGCCGTTAAATGATATTGTCACTCGGTCATTATTGCCACACCTACACAAAGAGTTTATGATGACGTCTCTAAGGAGCATTTACCTCGATTACGCCTAAAATTATGACGTCATAATACTAGTACCTCACCTACCCGTTTGATGAGATTAAGATTCACGACATAGCAGTCGGGATAATTGCACAGATGGTTACAAGACAATAGTAGAATGCAACTGGTACCTGTTTATTCCTCACGTCCCCTTACTCCAGGTTTTGACCTAGAGAAGGACGCTTGTCCTTAGGGACAAATGAGGGACTGATCTTTATGATTAGTTAGTACAGCCTCCCCATGGGCTGTATACACGACATCTACCGTCGGTGTGTAGATTGGAGGGCGTGCCCGTTATATATTTTTTTTTTATTTTGTGGGTAATCGATAGGTGTCCATAGCATCTTGCTAGTCCCATAAAAGTCATTGTGTCTGCACTGCTATGTGTCAGGTTAATTCTCTTGATGTAAAAAAAATGATTACATCATTTTAAAAGGGAGGGGGGCATACTGCCACATGGCGTTTAGACAGAATGACGTCATCGGAAAAGGCGGTAGAAAATCATATAGGGAAAACCCCACAAGAAACTAAGGAAACTTAGAAACAGGGTGACGTCAGACGACAACAGAGAAGGACAACGGAGAGGACCTTGTGTGATTCGGCTGAGGCGCGACATATTTCGTGGAGCCGTGGGCGTTCAGAGATTTTGGTTGTAAGGATTATCAGGTGGAGGATGTCTGACGAGAAGATTGTCAATATCGAATAGAAGACCCGTGGGCACGGAATACCTAGACAATCTTTCAGATGAGAATGGCGGGATAAACGGCGATCCGAGGTAAAGTCAGATAATACGTGGATATAGTTTGCAGATATTGTGTAAATGCCATCCCTGTGTTAAAGGGGAACTTTACGGTCTGGACGACCACTGTATTGATCTAGCACCACAAATAAACGTGTGTGTAAGTACTTTCACTATCGGAATGGCGTCGGTTGATTCTTCGCATTTCATTTTCAAAGTTTGATGTGAAACTTTAACTGTTGTTGAGCCAAAGCTTTGACGTTGACTTTCCAGTTAATTGTTACGGGAGGAGTCGATTCGAGGCACTGAGGAGGGTGAGAACAGGCAAGCTTCGTGCAGAGTAGTTTGCTTCGCTTCGGAGGTCACGGATAGCAAGCATCACATGGATCTTTTCTCCGGGGCATGCCGGTGTGATGGGGAATGAACAGGCTGACAGATTGGCTGGCTCGGCAAAACTTGGTGGAGTATTGATGCATGACAAGACAGACGTGGTTGCGGCCTTGTGGGAGCACGTGTACACCTCGGAGGAGCAAATGGATCATCATAGTCTGGTAAGAATGAGGCAGCGAGGAGTGACGAGGGGATCTGGCCGATGATCGACGCTCAGAGGTAAGGCGAGACGGACATATAATCAGATTGCTACTGGAACTATTCGTGTTGGAACTTTTCGCTGGCTGCTGAGGATGGGGACGGAGCGCTTATGGGAATGTCCCGAATGCTGTGATGTCGGTTCCTAAATCAATCAATCAATCAATCAACCATCAATTACCAGCCATGGCTACATCAAAGCTCATCTGCGACGAGAGCAAGAGGACGCCAGAGAAGAAACTGGACTGACGACGCCAAAGACATTGTGCAATCACACGGAAAGACACTATCCAGTGCCGCCCATAGTCCGCTGGAACATCAACTATTCATCACCACGACGCTTGGCGGCAAACGTGGAAGATAATGATGATGATGATGATGATGATGATGACGATGATGATGATGATGATGATGCTGATGATGATGATGATGATGATGATGATGATGATGATGATGATGATGATGATGATGATGATGATGATGATGATGATGATGATGATGATGATGATTATGATGATGATGATGATGATGATGATGATGATGATGACTTATATAAGGAAGTGGGAATCAGAGCATCCAAACCACCAGATAGATGATGCCTTATACCAGCTGGACTTAAGTGAACCAGTAGCAATCTTCAGACTCCGCACAGGGCGTAATAGACTGAAGTACCACTTGTTCAATAAACTAAAGATAGGAGATACAGTTGAATGTAACTGTGGAGCTGGTAAAAGGACGGCTATACATCTACTGCAAGCGTCCAGTATCCTTTTGCCCTTCTTATTTCATCCCTCCATCTATGCACATCTTCCTCTTCAACCACCCCATAGATCTATACATCAATGCATGCAGCCATCTATCTCATTCATTCGTTCAGTAGCATGTCCTTTGCAGAACCTCGCTCGCACAACAACCTACAGGAAAAACCTCTCAATCATAAGAAAGATGTCCGATACACCCATCTGGAGATCATCCGCCCAACCTACACCCATCTTTTCTTTGGCCTTCCTCTTCCTCTCTTCCCAGGCATATACCCCTCCATTATTGTTCTGTCCAGACTTTTGTGACGTTTCAAGTGACCAAAATATTTCAATTTTGTTTCTTTTATCGTCTTTAATAGCCAACCTTCTTCAATATTCAGCTCTTGAAGTATGGGTACATGTGTTGTTTCCTATATCCAAGACATTCCCAGAACTCGTCTATAACATTTATATTCAAAGGTATTTATGCGCAATTCAGCTTGTTTAGTAACTATCCAGGTCTCACAGGCGTATGTTGCATTGAGAAAGATGCATGCTCTTAAAAATCTGATTTTTGTAGTTCTGTCTGTCCCACTCACAATTTATTCAGCTGTTTTAGTCTTTGAAGAGCAATAGATATTTGTAGCCATCTATCTACCTATCTATTTATCTATCGATCTTGTAACCTCCCTACCTACCTACTACCTACCTATCTACTTACATACCTTCCTACCTACTTATCTACCTATCAACCTACCTGCCTTCCTACCTACCTGTCAGTCGATCTATCGGTTTGTTGATATTCTGTCTGTTTGTCGATGAGTTTCTACGTGTCTAAATGTGTGTGTGTGTGTGTGGGTGGGGGGTGGGGGGAGTGTCGGTGGGTGTTGGTGAGTGTGTTTGTGTGAAAGAGAGAGAATGTGTGTGTGCATGCGTTTGCGTGCGTGCGTGTGTGTGTGTGCGTGCGCGCGCGCACGTGTGTGTGCGTGTGTGTGTGTGTGTGTGCGCGCGCGTGTGTGTGTCTGTTGGAACAGACAATAGCCACAAACGGCAACAGCCAAAAAAGATACACTCCAGGTGAGCACAGCCCGTCTCTGGGGAGAATTTGAGACCTTGACTTCTGACATTTGAATAGATCGTCTGACGCCCCATCGACTCTCGTACAACACAACGAAACCTCCACGGATGGAGGCGGCGAGTCGAGGGCTGGCGCGAGTGGGATCACGTGAGAAACCGTTTGTTTATTCAAAGATCCCAGCCGGAAACATGAACCTGGTGTCAGGTATTGGGCACGCGAGAGTAATCTTCCAGCAACTCCCTGAATAGGAGATTTTTATGGCTGTGGGACACATAGATGGTGCGCTGTGGGAGTGAGTACATAGTAGTACTGGAGGGAAACAACGATCCTACATCTCACGGATAGTGCATTGAAAAACTGTTAATTAAAACAGCCTTCTTTGCGATCAACGTTTGCGACGCGTGATGCATAGCATCCATTGTAGTGGGCAAATAATGGTTTCCGAGCCCCTTGCCTAGAAAGCAATGGAAAACTACTGAACGTAATCTTGTCAAGAAATCAACAATCAGCTGAAAGATGCTGATGTTGACAGCGATGTCCTGTGAAGGATATGCGGTGGAAAAAAAACCTTTCCACTTGGGCCAACGTCGTCCGAATTCGGCGGTTAATGTTTATTGTCTGAATTTCTCCTCCCAGAGGCTTATTATATGACAGTAATGTACTTTTGTGGGCATTTAGTAGGAGTCTGTTGGCAAAAGCATTTCCTCTTCTTCTTCTTCTTCTTCTTCTTCTTCTTCTTCTTCTTCTTCTTCTTCTTCTTCTTCTTCTTCTTCTTCTTCTTCTTCTTCTTCTTCTTCTTCTTCTTCTTCTTCTTCTTCTTCTTCTTCTTCTTCTTCTTCATTGTAGTGTCCGCTTGTAGTCCAACATCTTCCGATTTCTAAGTGAATTTTCTATTCTCGATTTCTCCTCCCACAGGCAGAAGACCTTTCCGGGTTGGTGGGCTCTGCCTAGGGTTGCCAGATATGTGGGCACCAAATTGAGGACATAATAAGACCCCCCCACCCCCCCCCCCCCCAAAAAAAAAAAGGACAAAGAGGATATATTGAATGTTTTATTTGAATAGTTCCAGATTAAACCCGCAATCAGTACAATTTTATTGCAATAGCTGCCAATAAGTGTATCTTACGCTTAGCGAATCCACCAAGAAACAGTCATGTTAAGAAATAAATATAAATTCAATGGAGGCCTTTTTCAAAATGCTAAAAAAAGAAAAAAAACATAGTGTTCGAGAATTTGCATTTTCTTTTTGTACAAGCCATTTTCATAAACATAGACGGCAAAAATTACAAATTAAAAAAAAAAAATTTAGTTTGCTTCTTTGCTAGCGGAAATAACATTAACTTTTTGATCTATAGAGACTACAGCATAGAGCTAGATTGTTAGTGTTGCCGAATAGAGCAATAGTTAGATTCAAATTATACAAATAATTGGTGTTTCACATTTGGTATAAATAGGAAAATTAAATAAATATTATTAAGCAATGGGTTTTAATAAACAAGTAAAAGTAAATATCAAAAAAGATTAATGAGCCAGATACAGATAACAGTTAGTGTTACTATAATCGACTAGTTCGCAGAAATGCATAGACAATGTAAACATATGGTAGAGTGTAGTTACATTGTAAGTTGTAACAACAATGCATAAAAAATCTTATATATAAATAAGGATCGTCTGTCTGTCTGTCTGTATTTCTGTCTGTCTGTCCGTATGTCCTTTATGTGTTCGCGAACGGCCCATCCGATTGAGATGAAATTTTCTACACGCCTTTCTTTCATTCCAAAGCTGCCAACTGTGATATTTTTTTAGTGTGAAATCGCCTGCTTACTCAGTATTATTTCATTTTTCATTTTTCATTATAATTTCATATATTTCAGGGGACCTAACTCCGTAAAAGTTATTTCAAGGGGCATAACTTTTCTGTATAACTTATAGTCATATTGTGGCATCGTTTTCAAAGATTTATAAACTCTGTGTCCATAGTTATGTACCGGCATATGATTTATAATAAATAATGATACAAACTGTAAGGCATTTTTAAAGTTTTCATAAAAATAATGCACAATGCATAACATTGTAACTCATCTTTATTTGCTTAAGAAGTTACTGTAGTCATGCAGGTGATTAGCAAGCGTTTTCATTAAAAATAATGGATGGTGTGTGGAAGGACATTCTTTTAAGTTACTTTTTTTGTTGTATGAATTTAATGAGAACTTATATGACTACTTATATGAATTAAATGAGATGCTCCCCACCAGGGACTGGGCAATGCCGGGCCGGGTCAGACAGACAGACAGACAGACAGACAGACAGACAGACAGACAGACAGTCGAGATGCTCCCCACCAGTGACTGGGCGAAGCCGGGCAGGGTCAGCTAGTAATAACATAAAATATAAGAAAAGCCGGATATTTTAAAGTTTTCTTAGCTTTGCCTGCCGGACGGAGAATATTAAGCTAAAAAGGAGGACATATCCTCTTTTTGTCGGACGTCTAGCAACCCCAGCTCTGCCTGACACATATTCTATCGGGCTCTGTCGCCCGAACCTTTGTTCTTACAAGAACTTCAAAACAGACTAAACTGTCGCGCGAAGCGGTGAATGAGGAGCTCTATAGATGCGAAGCCCAACCAATCATGGACATATTAACAAAGCCCTTATAATTTCCACATGTCAGAAAGAGAGTACTGAAATGTTGTATAGAACTTGTCCTGCTGTATGGCAGTGAATGATGGAACGCGAATGAGCACTTTAGGAAAAGCGTGGTGGCAACGGAGATCTGGTTCCTGGGATGAATGTTGGACTGCCAGTGTAACTAACAACGATAGCCTGGAGAAAGCTACCGACTGTACAATGTTATATAGTGAATCTTGGAATGTAAATGAACAAATTAAGAAGAAATTAGAAGCAACAGAGATGTGGTTCCTGAGACGAATGTTGAGAATTCCGACGACTGCCCGAAACAGGCTAATGAAACTAGAACACTATATACAACAATAAGAAAGAGACAAACAGCTTTCTTTGGTCATGTGATGAGAAGAGAGGCATTGGAGAACATCGTGACAACTGGAAAGATCGAGGGGAAGAGAAGCAGAGGCAGAGGCAGACCAAGGGAAATGATGCTGGATGGATTGAGACGGTGGCACGGAGGAATATCAGCAGCAGAGTTGATCTAGAAAACCAAAGACCGAGATCTGTGGAGAGCCATGAACGCCTACGCCAGCTGGCAGGGCACTTGATGATGATGATGATGATGATGATGATGATGATGATGATGATGATGATGATGATGATGATGATGATGATGACAACTATAAGAAAGAGACAAATATAGTTAGTTAACCATATAATGAGAAGAAGGGGACGGGTGGTGGTGGTGGTGGTTGGGGGGGGGGGTGACTTAACAGACATCGTGGGAGAAGAGACAGTGGTATGTGGAAAGATATTGCTCTGAATGAACTGAGACAGTTGCATGGAGGGGATATCATCCACAGAGATGCTTCGTAGCACCATGGGCCGAGTTGGAAGTAGGTGTCTCATCTCTATACCATTCCTCCCCGGTTCAGGGTAGCTTGTAGGTATCAAGTCACCGACAGTATAATGGTAAAATAACGCTGGATGTTTATCAAACGTTCAACAAAAGTCATGCCGTAACTTGAGACAGGTTTTTCCATAGACCCATGTCTCCCGTTACTTGCCCGGCTCGGCGGCACGTGACATGGTGAGGAAATATCTCCAGTAATTTCATTGGAAGAAACGTGAGGATTGCCTGCCGCGTGACCAGGATAAATATAACCAGCTACTAAACAGTAAATTCCCTACGGTGTCGAGTAACAATAGTTGCCAGATGTAGTATAAATTATCGTAGACCAGTGGTTCTCACACGTTTTCTTGGGACTACAGGTCATAACAATGTGTTACCTGACAGGGTCAACTCCAATTCCAATTTTCAAAATAAAAAAAAATAAAAAATTTCAAATTCGGTCTCGTCTAACCTGCTTCCTCAGCGGTGGTTATTGTTGAGATCCGTGGTTGTGTGGACTGTTAGTCCTAATTCCTACAGGTTTTATTGGTTCTGCTCTGTTCGTCGGGTTAAGTTATTTTGTGCTATCTGGTTGTTTTCTTTCTGTCTTACGCTGGCCATGATAAAGACCGGTCCTTGGTCGGGCCTACTACATGCTGGTTGTTTCTTGTGTTGTCCTCACCGGGGCTGGTCCCGGTCATGTTCAGTCCTTATAAGGACTCGATGTAGGCAAAGGCAGAGAGTTCAAGTGCAGACTCAAGTTGTCCCCCCTGCCAGGGTCATTTTTCTATTCTTTATAAATACGTTGAGAAAACCATAATAAACGTCTCCTTCTTTGTGTTTTTGTTTGTTTGTTTGTTTGTTTGTTTTTAATCAGAGCGCGTCACACTTAGCTATGCATCTTATAGTTTACTGTTTTCGACTTCACAATGTATTTGTGAATGGAGATGGAAGCAGTCACGGCGCCGTTCCGCTGCCTGGAAGACAACCAGCATACGCATGTCGTGGTTGCTGTGGGCTCACAACGTATGATGAGAAAGGTGAAGACAATCATGCTACAGGCAGAATGGCAGGTTTCCATTCAACGGTCATATCATAGAGTAAGTACATTTGCTGGATTTTTCTCCACAGGACATGCTGGTGTATTGGGAAACATGCAGGTTGAGTCTGCATCCCATGGTGGGGCATTTGTGCATGATAAGGCAGATTTGGTGGGACCCTGTAGAACCTTTGTATAGTGCAGTAGAAAAGTTAGATCATCCTGGCCTGAAAAGAATGGGGCTACAGGGAGTGACCTGAGGATCTGGCCGACATTCCGGACTCCAAGAGAAGACAAGAAAAGTCAAGACAAAACAAGACAAAACTAGAGAAGAACAGGCAAGACAAGTTCAGAAAAATCAAAACAAGACAAGACACGAGAAGACAAGAGAAGACAAAGCAAGAGAAAAAGAGAGAAGACAAGACAACACAAAAGAAGACCTTAGATGGAACCAGTAAGTTGGTTACTTGCATATCCTTTATAGCAGAGGTTCCCAAACCACGGCCCGCGAGCCACTTGTGGTCCACCAGCTGTCAGAAAGTGGCACGCGAGGCCTCGAGCAGTCATTTTTTCGCAATGACCGTTATTTAAAAATAAAACAAAACAACAACAACGTTCCAGACTCACCGACAGTAACCTCGCTGCGCTTATGAATTTGGGCACAACAGATTTGTGTCCAGACATTGATTCAGATTGCCATCTGAACTTAAGTAACTGGCTATGCATAATAGTTACAGTCATACATTATTTACATTAATAGCGATTTTCGAAACTGGTTGAACATTTAAGTAAAGAAAGGTAAGAATGATATTGCACGACTTTTACAATTTTATAACGTTGTGGCCCTCTTAACTACTGAAAATAGTAGATATGGCCCTCTGCTTGAGAAGCTTGGGAACTACTGCTTTATAGGATGTTGTAGTCAACCCCAGCATTTTCGTCTGTTTGTGATTTCTTGACAAGTTTACGTTCAGTAGTTTGCGTGCTTTCTAGATGACCGGCACTCATGTCCATTGTGTGAAAGCCAGTGCAAGGCTGTCTGCTTCCAAATACCCTGCAGCTGTGTCTTGAATGCATTATGCGGGATTACGCCGATTCCTTTAGAGTGACGTATGTTATGTCACATGTGCCACCGAGGGGGTGAACATGCGTCACAATTCCCCGAGATTCCAATTAGAGACGACGACGATTTGGAACGCTTGCGTTAATTTCGATGGCATGGTTAGTTAGTAGCATATCCTTTACAGGACGTCACAGTCAACCAGTCGTCCAAAAATGTCGAGAGGATCGACTTCATTGCATCGGGTTTTATCACATATTGCTCGGTCTCTTTCCACAGGCCGGCCTGCCAAAATCATCGCACAAAGCATGAACTCCCTATCTCCAACGGCAAACCCCAGGACTCTCTGAGAAAAATTCACTCGTTAATCGAAAGACTTGGCCTGGAATTGAACGCACAACCTTCGGAGCATGAGGCAGATGGCCAGAAAGCAATGACAAACTACTGAAAGTAAATATTGCCTAGCCAATCATACATAAACAATGCTGGTGTTGATTTAGGCGTCGTGTAAAGGTCATACAAGTAACTTTTACACATAATCAAGCTAGTGTAACAGAGTAGCTTAGGAGTAAAGAGTTAAGGAATGCTGCGCATTCCTTGACTAGTGGGAAAACCATAGTAAGTGAACGTGTGTGCACGAATGAAGAAGTGTATCTAGGCTGGGACACACGTCACTTGGGGTCCAGCTAGCAAGAAGGGAGGAACATGTAAACATCGGGATTCGATTTGAGCTTACCATCATTATGCGGTGGTTGAACGATTCGCCATAATAAAGAATGTTCTAAACAATGGAACGGAGTCTTGTGTATATCTGTACGATCACGTGCCTACTAACCTGTATGTAACACTGGAACACAGGTTGATTTGGTGCCTTTGACCTTAAAGAACAACATGGGATGTTGAAGAGAGAGTTACCGCCATGGAATATTGTTGTGTCTGGGCGTCTGGAGAAGGAAGTTTTTTAAGTAAATAATAAGAAACGCAACAGCTAAAAGCCCGCCCAGGGGTAGTTGTTGTGGGTTCTCAGTGTATTTCTGTTTCGGAAGGAGATCGATTTCTCAGGACAGTCAGAAGGTTTGATTGATAAACTTATTTTTTTGAAAGACTGATGTTTTTATCTGATAAATAGTCTGAAATAATTTGAGCACTGAACAACGCAAATTGCATAATGGGATCAACTAATGCCGTTTTGCCTCAAAAATTAGTACACAAGGTTATCAGAATGAACTCGTTGATTACATGTTACAACTTATGAAATTTTGAAGTACCAGAAATGATTTAATTTCAACAGTACGATAACCTGCTCCAAACAAAACTACGAGTAATACAAAGAATGGTGAAAATTATGAGTTTTAGCTCATTGGACTGTTGAAGGTGAAGTCAAGGTTATATTGCAAATTACATTGTTATTGAGTCGAGATCCTCAATATTCCTTACAGTTACTTCAATTAAATGAAAGCTTTGATGAAAATTGTCTCAAGAAAAAAATTTTGCTATGCTCAATTTAAACTGACAGTTGTTGAAATGCCACGTAACAAATAAGAGAGTGGATAGCGTCAGGGTTAAATCCAATTGTTGTTGAATGAATCATTTTTACGCTGAAACGTATGAAAATGCCAGGTTGCTGTTGGAAAGTAATTTTTGCTGAAACCATGAGCAGTTGTCGGTTGCGTGAAGGTGACCTTGATTGACGGGAATTAAAGTCCAACGCATACAGTTAATCGAGCAAATAATCAAGCAGTCTTATAGAGAGCGTTATATCGAGCACAATCAACGTCAGGAAAATAATTGGAAAGAACTGACTTCGACTTCGATTGAATTAAGAAATCTAAAAGGCTCTTCTTTGTTCTGCTCATTTCGACGGTGTCGATTAGAGTCCTTTGTTTTGTGGTGTAGGTATTTCGGCATCAGGATTTCATTTAAATTCTTTTATTAGGATTCGGGATTACAACGGAAAATTTTCTTCGTCAGGATCTTCGATTGGAGTATTTAGTTAGTATAGTTAGATAAATAGGTAATATTAGAGTAATTAATTGAACAGATTATATATTGTTGCTGAATTTGAAATTAATATTGTTTGAAATATTTGTATATTGCTTGATAATTTCCAGTACAGATTTTAGGATGCAACCCCAAGATTTTTCACAGGTATTGACTGGAGTTGGCGGGGCAATAGCAAGGTTGGATGCAGTGTTAAGACAACAAAATGTAAGCAGTGATGTTGAAAGATTTAGTGGTCAGGCAAACCAGTTTAAAAAATGGGTCATTTCTATTGAGAAACATGCGTATTTAGTAAACGCTACAGATGAGGAGAAAAAGAATTTGGCATACAGAACAAGTACAAGTCCAGTTTCTGACCACATAAGAAGAAAGTTAGAAGCAGCAGAAGGTGAAACCTGGGAAGAATTTAAAGATGATCTCGCAAGAAAATATGCTGAAATTACTGATCCACAACACGCATTTTCAGTATTGAGACAGACTAGACAAAACAGTACAGAAAGTGTTCAGCTATACAGTGACAGGTTAATTAATTTAGCTGAAGAGTCATTTTTAGGACAGAATGTACGAGCTGAAGAAGTAGAACGGATGTTGGTAGGGAATTTTTGTTGATGGGATTAGGTCAGATGGATTGAAATTTAAATTATTAAGAGAGAATCCTGCAAGATTGTCACAAGCGGTAGATATCGCTATACAAGAGGAAAGCTTGAGGAGAAGGTTTAGATTAAGAGTAGGACGAGAGTTAGGTAGTAGTTCGGAAGATAGAATTGAAGAACCTATGGAAGTAGGACAGTATAGACATGGATGGAGAGGAAGACGAGGAGAAATACAGATGGTACAAAGAAACGATAACATATATAATCAAAGTAGAGGAGGACAAGTGAGAAATACTGTAAGAAACATGGAAGGTAACACAAATAACTCGAATGTGGTTTGTTGGGGATGTCACCAACGTGGGCACATTTTTCGCTTCTGTGGTAACAGACGTGTCCCATCGAATACACAAAATAATAGAGGTGTTCAGACGAGTACACAGAATAGAACTGCAAATGACAGACCAGCAAATGGGAATTATGGAGAAATACAGAGAAATTTTAGAAGGTCAGGAAATCAGGGAAATTGGCATCCCGCTTACTGAATAGGATCGGCAGTAGGAGGGAAGATAGTAAGATCCAAAAGGGGCATCAAGGTATTAAAAATCCAAAGGATGAGTATAATAGGACATTTAGAAATAAAAAACAAGCAGAGATAACACAATTGTCATTAAATATGGTAGATCCAAGCTCATGTATAGTAGAAATAGGAAAATATAAAGTTAGAAAATTAGTTGATTCAGGAGCACAAGTTAGCGTGATTAAAGAAGTATTTTTATATCGAATGTTAAGAAATTGTAAAATATTTAGAATTCAGGAGAATCTTCATTCGGTAACGGGACAAAAGTTAGAAGTGCTAGGACAAACGATGATAAACTTTAAATTAGGAGGGATAAATGTCAGGCATATGTTCCATGTAGTTAAAGATTTAAATAGAAATATGATATTGGGTAGAGATTTTTTATTGAAAAATGGGGTGAGACTTTTATTTGATTTACATAAATTAAAATTCCAAGATGTTTACGTAGATTTAGAAGAAGATATGCATGTGTCGACATTAGTTAGAGTTAAAACGACCATGAATTTAAAACCACAGTCAGTTAATTTGATACAAGCAAAGCTGAAGAGAAACCCGTATTATGTAGCAGGAAACATAGTCAGAATCACTGAATTGAAAAAGGAAATAATAGATGAGCCAGGTTTAGAAGTTCCGGATGGAATAATAGAATTGGATAAAAGTTTAACATTTCCAGTGATGGTTATTAATAACACAGGTAGAGAAATTAAATTATACAGAGGATGTGTAATAGCCAAGCTAGAACATAACGTTAGTGACATATTGGCAACGGATAGAGTAAATATGGCAGGCATAAGTTATTCAGAAACCTCTAGTGAAAGAATTAATAACAGACGCGGATGCAGAAGAAAAGGGAACGTAAGAATGGATGAATTGATCCATCCATCTAGAAGAAATACAGCACAAATACATTCACTAGACAAAGTAACAAGAGAACAAGAATTGTTAGCACAATTAAAAACTTCGCCAGAAAATAAGGAAGTATTAGAACAACTTATAAAACAAAATCAGGATGTGTTTGCAATTAATGATTTAGAATTGGGTAAGACGAAAACAGTTACAATGGAAATAGATACGGGAGACCATCCACCAATTAGTTTAAAACCATATAGAACTCCATTAAGAAATAGAGAAGTCGTAGAAAAGGCAATAGAAGATATGTTGAAAGCAGGCATAATAACCAGATCAAAATCAGAATGGTCATCTCCGGTGGTAATCGTAGCCAAATCTGATGGTTCGAACAGGTTCTGTTGTGACTACAGGGCGTTGAACAAAATTACTAAGAATGTAGCGTACCCATTGCCGGTGATTGATGATATTTTAGGATTACTTAATGGCTCCACATTTTTCACAACACTAGACGCTAGGTCAGGATTTTGGTGTATACCGATGTCGAAGGATGCGCAAAATAAGAGTGCTTTCTGTACTCATATGGGTTCGTACGAATTTCTACGTATGCCATTCGGTCTGAAAAATGCACCGTCTCACTATATGTTCTTAATAAATGAAGTACTAGACGGTATGAAAAATTTTGCCCTAGCATATATTGATGACATATTGATATTTACGAAGGGAAATGTAGAGAATCATTTGAAACATATTAGACTAGTATTTGACAGATTAAGAAGGCATGACGTTAAATTAAAGCTTAGTAAGTGCCAGTTTTTAAAGACAGAAACAAAATATTTAGGCTATATAATAAATAGGGAAGGTATTAAACCAGACCAGGACAAGATAAAGGTTATTAAAGAGTTACCTGCTCCAACTAATGTTAAGGAAGTACGTGCATTTATAGGAACGTGTGCGTATTATCGGCGGTTTGTACCAGCGTTTTCAAGGATAGCAATACCTATTACGAATTTAACGGGTAAATACGCTAGATTTAAGTGAGATGAGGAGTGTCAAAAAGCGTTCGAACTTTTAAAAGATAGCTTAACAGTGGTACCATTATTAACACATCCAGACCTGAATAAACAGCTAATACTATACACAGATGCTTCAGACAACGCAATAGGAGCATGTTTAGTTCAACCATATGAAGGAGAAGAATCTGGAATACCAGGGGTTAAAAATGAAAGACCAATCTATTTCTTGTCTCATAAACTCAGCAAGACTCAAAAGAAATGGCCGATTATTGAGAAAGAAGCATATGCTATACACTACGCTCTTCAAAAATTAAATTACTACCTACATAACGCCAATTTCATTATTAGAACTGACCACATGCCATTAAAGTCGATATTAGAAGCACCAATACAAAATAGGAAAATACAAACGTGGGCATTGAATTTACAGGGGTACAATGCTAAGGTTGAATATGTTTCGGGAAAACATAATACATGCGCCGATCTTTTGTCTAGGATTCCATATACACAGTCATCAGGAAACACAGAAGATGAAGCTGAACCAGAGATAGACGATCGAAACTGGCAAGTAAATATATTAGATTCTGCCATAATAAATAGGGAAGATTTTGAGAGTTTACCATCGGATCAAGAGTCTGAACCTAGAACAGAAGACCCACATTTAGAACAGTTTGATATGAAAACAGAACAAGAATTAGATCCAAAAATAGTACAAATAAAAAGAAAACTGAAAGAAACAGGGGAAAATAGTTTTAAAAGAAAGTTTGTAGAGTTACAAGAAGACAATCAATTATATTATATCAGTGAAAAAGGTGAAGGAGTAAGAAAATATATTCCGAAACATTTAGAACAAGAAGTCTTAAAGGCATATCACGATAATAATGGTCATTTTGGAAGAGATAAGTTAGTGAAGGCTATTAGCAGTAAATATTACTGGCCGAATTTATTCAAAAGCGTATATGAATATGTTGAAGCATGTGAAAAGTGTAGGTTAAGAAACATGAAGATAATTAAATGTCCTTTACAAGATACCGATATTCCTCAATTTCCAATGCAGAAAGTAAGTTTGGATATTTCAGGTCCTCATCCAAAAACATTATCGGGAAATGTATACTTACTACATATAGTTGATTCATATAGTCTCTGGCCAGAAGTTTATCCAATTCCAGACAAGAGTGCTGATTCGGTTATAAATATGCTGTTACAAGAATTTATACCAAGGTTTGGGTGTCCACAAATAATACTTACAGACAATGGGAAAGAATTTGTTAATAGAAAGTTTGAAAAATTGGTAAAAGATTTGAATATAAAACACATTAGGACTTCATATTACAGACCAACTTCTAATGCTAAAAATGAGAGACAACATAGAACACTATACAATATTCTAGCGAAAAATGTAGAAGAACATGATATGGATTGGGATCTTTATTTGGGGATAGCATTAGAGGCGATACGTACACACGAAAATGAAGGAACAGGTTTCTCACCATTTTACTTAGTATATGGGAGAGAACCAATATTGCCAATTGATAATTTATTAAAGCCTAGGAGAAAATATCTGGGGGAAGATTTTCAGGAAACAAGGTTGCAAGAAATGCATAAAGCACATGTACGTTTAAGAAATAATATAATTAAGGCTAGAGAAAGACAGAAGAAATACGCAAATAAAAATGCACACTTACAAGAGTTCAACATAGGTGATAGGGTGTATTACAAAAAAACATAGAAAAAACTCTAAGTTTGATGCTCATTGGGTCCCGGGATATTATATTTTAGAAAAAAAGGGTCCAGTGTCATATACTATTAAGAATCAAATTTCAGGGCATGTTGCACGTTCACATGTAGAGCACTTAAGGCGGGATAATGAGGAAAGGGATGCAGAGAATAGTAATAATAATTATTGTTCCGAAGAAATATTGTCAGGTGGACAGATTGTCAGACAATCGGTATATCCAATACCTATAGAGAATGGGAAACAAGTGACAACAGCATCTACTACAGCTGAACAAGAAGAAACGGTACCAAAAACAGTCATGACAGAGGAAAATAACATGTATGACGATTATATTAGTGAAGAATCAGTCAAGGAAAATATAGAACCACCATTTATGAATACAAGACAGGCAGTAAAAAGAAAGTTGGATAGACAGAAAGAAAAAGAAATTAAGAGGCAAAGGAAACTTAGAGTGAATTCTTCAAGTGGTGAAGATATGCCGCTATTTGAAAATTTGTTGAGACGGCAAGACAGGAAAATTAGATTGGATTTAGAAAGGAAGAAATTAGCGGTTGCTAGTAATGGTTATACAGATGGGGAACAAGAGATGGATGAAAAGTCAGAAACTGATGAAGAAGCTGATATGAAAGATGTTAGCTCTCCTCGGGAGGATAGCGACATTGATGTAGATATTGCACTTATCGAAAAAAATTTGAAGTTATTAAGAAAATGGAGAAGAGGTAGATAAATAGCGTGGTGGAATATTCTGCAGATGGCAGATAGAAGAAGAAGTTTAGACACGATATTTTTGTGTTTACAAGGAAGGTATTATTATTGGTATATGTTTTATGATCAGGTTGGTTTTTAAGTTATATATGTTTGATTAATGTGTGGGGATAAAAAGGATGTCAAAGAATGAGGGGATTGATATGGTTTAGTCAATTGTTTGAACTTCAATTGCGCTTTATGAAATGAATAAGTTGACTTAGCTGCTTATGTTTACAAAACTTTGGTTTTATTGAGTTAACCTGAGTGTGTTTAAATGATTATTAGTTTGACGTTCAGTTAGAAATGAAGTGTTTTTTTTTTTGGAAATAGATGACTTAAAGTAGTTGAGTCGTTCGCAATGTAAATGATTGGATTAAAATAGGAGCTGGGTTGAACAGCGTTAAATGGGAGAATATGGGGGGAATGCCAGCTTGAGTTTGGCATGTAA
>JACEFZ010016142.1:257500-266775 GCA_014155875.1 Cepaea nemoralis
ATCCCATGGGACCTTTCCCATGGGAATAACATTCCCATGGCCTAGCCTGCCAATAGCAGATATCGCCATTGTGGTGTGAGAGGGGAGGCCTTTATATATTCTATTAAAAGTCGCTTAAAAGTCGACAGTGTAGACCTCATTGACCGGGTTTTATCCCATATGGCTCAGTCTCTTTCCGCAGTTTGGAAAGCGTCGTGGCACAAAGCACGAACTACGTAGCTCCAGCGACGACCCTCAGGAGTCTAAAAAAAACTGCATTCGTGAACCGAAGGATGCGGCCCGGAATCGAACCCATAACCTTTGGAGCTCGAGTCAGACGGCATGACTCCCTCAGCATATATTCTATGCTTAGACATTTGTGATGGGATTGCCATTTCCTTTCCTCTTTGATTTTGTTACCTAGACTAGTCCATGGAAGTAATGAAAATTGTCTGGTGCCCAATTTTTAAAAGACCAGGTCGATCCCAGAGTCTTGCTTATCGGAAAATATAATCCCTACCTCTTCAGGGGATTGATCACAGAGCACATACCTTGGCAGGCTAGCGCACTACACGTTCTGTTACCACGGTAACTCAACCACGTTTAGAGTAATCAATACATATGTTGTGATAAGTCATTGCAAACTTCAGCTTTATCTTTAATTACACACATGATCGTCCATGTCAGCCGTTGAGGCACTTGATGATGATGATGGCTATGACCCGATGATCATGTTCAGTTCTGCCATCAGGCAAACCCACTCCGACTTCAGAGGAACTTGTAATTTATGTCCCCAAGCCCAGGACGAGAAGTCAACAATTTAGTCCAACTAACCGGTGTAGGGATTGAACTTCCTACCTCAGCATTAGCACACTTTACATATGAATTAATTGTGATTTTCCCGAGTATGAAGTTATAAGTATCCAAATGACTTTGGCAGAGAAACAGATCCCTATCTTAGTCTTCTTCTGCGTTCGTCAGGAATGTTGTTTTAGACGTAATTGCGTTGTGACTGTTTACAGCAGCAGAGCTGTGATATTTGCACCTTTCGGCCGACATATCCGACTTCTTCAGGCATTTGTTACCCGAGTTACCTTCCCGGGTGTTTCTTAGGACGTTCGACTCTCACTGTTGTGTAGTTATTCCCATTCTAGCTGGCCCATTTAGAACAACCGAAGACATCCCGGTCAGCTCTCAAGAGAAAGCAGGGTCATTACTTTAACTATCTAACTTACGATGTATACGAAACCTCCGTGGCGATGTGGTTACTTCGACTGCCTCACGCTCTCAAAGCCTAGGGTTTCATTTAGGGCTACATCGTTTGGTTCACGAGTGAAATTTTCTTGGAGACTCTCGGAGATCGTCGCTGGAGCTAGAGAGTTATTGCTCTGTGCAACGGTGTCGGCAGGCCTACACGCGGGAAAAGACCGAGCCATATGGGATACAACCCGGTACAATGAAGTGGATCCTGCTGCCTTTTAAACACTTTAAATTTACGATATAATATTTAAACCTACAATACCACATGATTTGCAGAGAACATACCTGAATACAAGTTCCCCCCCCCCCCCCCCCCCCGCCTATCCTTACGGGACATCGCTGTCAACATCAGCATCTTTCAGCTGATTGTTGATTTCTTGGCAAGATTACGCTCAGTAGTTTGCCATTGCTTTCTGCGCGACCGGCTCACATACCCCGTAAGTTAACGACGCGGTTAGAACCGCTATCGATTCTCGCCGTCGTCACGTTACTCACGAAAGTATACTGGATTACGGAGAAAGTCGCTAACGCCTGGGCCAGGGAGACCGGCCCATATACTCTACTTAGTCTAATTAACGCCACTGGCAATGGGACCAATATATTTCAGTGACAAAAATACACCAAATGATGCTTTAAAAAAGTCACCCACCAAAAAACTCATCAGACTAGAACAGTGTGGAAAGAGCTATTTACCAGCAGCACCCTGACGCCAGGTCTCGTGCCGCTGCTCATCTGGAACGAGAAGCCAGCGAGCCCGTGACATATCGCAGCTATATAAACAACCCGACGTTTAAGACAAGTGTGATTCTCTATCTACTTTGAGAATATTCGTTTCTGCTAAGGACGAGATTAGTCGAGTTTTTAGTAGATTTTTTTTAAACATCTTTTGAAACTTTACTGTTGCTGTAGTTTTTGTGTATCCCTTCACCCTCGCCACTTTATTTTTTTAAAAACCACATGAGTAACTGGCGGGAGCAGCAATGCCGCTTTTTATCAATTCATGACTAAACTCTTTACTTGTTTTCAAGGGCGTAGGCTGGTCCAACATTGAGGGGAAGCGGGCTATATAAGACGGTGCAATTATATATGTTATATGTGTCTACTTATCTCGCCATGTCCCTTTCAGATGTTGCATTGTCCACTCATCTCGATATGTCTATCATCTACCATCTACTAGTGTATTCTATCTTTTCCGTTACGTAAAATTCTCGATAGTTTCCCTTCCCTACTAATCTCGTTTTGTCTGACTGGCACCTTGCCGTCTTGACAAACGATAGTTTGTAAAATGGAGTTATACCTCTCCATAACACAAAGCCTGGGCTGAATTTAGAGACCATGTATTGCCCATGCAGCATGATCCCTCTCTCGGCCTGTCCTAGTTCACTCCAGAGGAAAGGTAACACTAATATCGTCTGGAACAAGACAAGCTGCAGAAGCTGCCGGATCAGCAAAGCAATGCTCTAACTGTCCGCCTGTCGGAGCTTCAATCCTAGATCAGTTGTCAACCAAGGCTTAGGCCTGATCTGCCCTGCCATGACATTGAGTCTTTATGCTGCATTTCCTCGCACTAGGATAAGGCTTGTACCCTCCCAATAGCGCTCCACCGCCCGAAGCCGTTGGCACAGTGTGGCGTGTTGGGTTTGGTAAGTTCGCCCAACATTGGAGCTAACAGAAGCTGGTAGTACCGTGCCAAATGGTGAATGAGGTAATAATAATAATGAACATCGCAAAACACAACTCGTTTGTCCAGGCAACACCAAATGGACAGCATCCGGGAGTAATGTACTAACATCAGTGACAACTAGAAGCCGGTTGACGTGTCCTTTATGTCAATATTTATTCCCGGTGGGCAGCGTGTGATCAAAAATAAATTATAATATGAATAATACTAATAATCATCAGAATATCGTTCCTGTACATCCAGGAGGGCCGGTATCGTAGCAATAAACATCATCACACAGAACTATAGAATCTACTACTTTTTTTACACACCTACTATAGAATTACACACACCTACTATAGAATTCCTAGGACAATCTCTCACTGCTTATAGTCAGTTCCAAGGCTTTTTATCAGTTGACTGTTCGGTCACCTTGGCCATCCTTGCCAAGTCCTAATCTGCACATTCGTGGCCATCTGTTGTTTTCTGACTGAGAAGACTAATGCTTCAATGATATATCTCTTCTACCAAATCGTGACTAGCCATCAGTGTGCCATGTCCTGGAGGTTTGTTGACAATCTTCTCTCCTTGAATAGCTTCATGCCGCCTTCCGTGCCGCCAGTCCAAAGTCCGTCTGTTGTTGTTGCTAAACTATATCGCTGTGACGTTTCTACCTTCTCACGTCACGTAGCTAATTTATCTATCTGTTGGTTAGAGATTCTATCTCAGATTCTTCCTGACGTCATTCATTCTGACTCGCTACTTGGCATACCGTCTACTGTCATACGGTAGCTCAGTCATATCTGACTAAAACCTGACCTTTGTCTACATATGCTCTTACTGCTGCTGATGCTCGCAATATTCCTTCACGCTTGCGTTTCTTACACGAGCCTACACGTACTCATTAGTGACTGTTTAATTACACATCTTAGTCGCCAAGTATAATCTTAACTTATACGGCCTCTGTGCGTATTTCCAGGGCTTCGATTGATGGGTTTTGCAGATTATTCCTCACCGGAACGAGAGCTTCCAAGATGAGAAGCCGTGCAACTTATCCGCAGAAAAAGTACTGCCATTCGGGATTGGCGCTCGGAGTTTTATTCGGTGCAAGGCAATTAGTATCCGAGAAATTATCTGTGTATTTCTGTCAGTTACTATCCGTTAGTGGATGCATGTTGTTCATGATTTCATTTGCACATTTCGTTAGATGTTGGGGGGAAATGTGAGTTTTTAACTGTGGATATTGTAGCGTCATGATCCTGTACATTTTAACACCACCAAAGCATCTATTAGGTAGTCGTTAGCTAGGGGCGAAGATATTAAATATGAGAGTAGCTAGATTAAACTATACAACATAAAAAGAGTTAGGTGAGTGTAACTTTTGCGGAAAAGTGTGAGATAATTTATGATAAAAACAGACACAATGTACATATCTTACAATGAACTCCGTTACGGCAAACGTATATCACATGGGGGAAGAGGTGGGGGGGGGGGGGGGGGGGGGAGATTAATAATGATATAAAACAGAAAATAAAAATAAATTATACTACGACACAACGAATCGACGTTTCGAATGGACAAAAGTGTTTGCTCTTAAACTTCCGGTGTGCTGATGCCGGGGTAGCATGTTCAACCCCTACACCGGTCAGTTTGACACACATGTTGACTTCTCGTTCTTGACATGGGGATGTAAATTACAATTACCTCAAAAGTCGGAGTGGGTTCGCCTGATGGCGAGGGACACTGGTAAAAGGGAAACTTAATCCACACGCAAAAAGCAGTCGGGTGCACTAGAAGAAGAGGCACGGTATATGAACTACGCTTGAGTTCAAAGCGAGCAAGCGTAAAATAATACCTTTGTGGTTAAGGGATCTGTCTTCCTTTAACATGTTTCCACGGCAACAATTTGGAATGTGTTAGCAAACGGGCATTTTAACACAAAGTAGCAAGCAGTACATTAAAATGGGGATCTAATAATCTCTATACGCATATGGCCCGTAGCATTATATAGCTGTGAAACGTGAACTCACGAAATAAATGATGTGACTTGGACATTTTTTTGGAATGTGGTGTTATCGGGATTGCAAAGGATAAGTTTGGCAGACGTGAGTTCAAATTAGCATAAGACATTGGAGGAAATAGACAAATACTGAAGTTTTCAAAAGACAAGGTAGATTTGTTGTGGTCGCTGTGTGAGACACGTAAGACTGCTATTACCCATGCGAGCGAGTCGGTTGGTTTGTTGCTCGGTTGTTGAATATTCTAGAACAGGGAGTCTTCATGGTGGAGTTGTTAAAGCGCCTGCCTCGTGTTCCGATGATTGTGGGTTCGCTTCCGGACCCCGTTATTCTGGTCCACATTGTAATTTTCTCGGAGACTCGAAGGGGTCGTCGCTGAAGCTACCGAGTTCCTGCTTTGTGTGACGTTCTCGGCAGGAAGCTCTGAATAAAGAGACCGAGCTTTATATGATAAAACCCGGTGCAATGTAAGTGATATTCTCGCCATTTAACATACACCTCAACCCCATATATTTTTGAAATCTTTTGGAAGACTGAGATGTAAATTTCAAGCCCAATGCGCTCATGTTCTGGTCTTCTGACGCCTAAAGACATCATCACCTATATCAGTGTGAACAGTGTAGATACTATTCTCTCGACCCGGTATCAAAGTACCACCTCCCAGACATCTCTGGGTCGAGAAACAAACACAAATACATCAGCCAGGCACGCGGGGATTGTAGAAGTGAAACATACACAGAGCTGAAGAGCTTTGAATAGACCGGGGGAGGGAAGTACACAGCATGAATGGTTGGACGTTTTCAGGCCGACTAACCTAAGGATGATGATGGTGATAATCAGCATATACAGGTTAAAATAATGAATGTTTGCCCACGTGAGAACTCCGGCCAGGCAATGTTTTAAAGGCGTTTACATCTGCCATTGTTCACAGTTGGGCGAACTTGATGTTGTTGAAGGGGACATCGCTGTGTCCGAACTGTCGGGTCCTTGTCACAGATTCGCGTTGTTTGCCATTTCCCATTAATCAGTTCTTGGATCGCGGCTGGTCAAACTGGATGTACAGTATGTGTGGACAGGGTGAAGTTGGTGGGTTTAAAGAATAAGAAGAAGAAGAAGAAGAAGAAGAAGAAGAAGAAGAAGAAGAAGAAGAAGAAGAAGAAGAAGAAGAAGAAGAAGAAGAAGAAGAAGAAGAAAGAAGAAGAAGAAGAAGAAGAAGAAGAAGAAGAAGAAGAAGAAGAAGAAGAAGAAGAAGAAGAAGAAGAAGAAGAAGAAGAAGAAGAAGAAGACGAAGAAGAAGAAGAAGAAGAAGAAGAAGAAGAAGAAGAAGAAGAAGAAGAAGAAGAAGAAGAAGAAGAAGAAGAAGAAGAAGAAGATACAACAACAACAGTAATAACAACGACAATAATTTAAAAAAAAACCAAAAAAAAACCACAAGAGCGACAGCAACAAAAGCACAATGAAACAGAAGAAGTTCACGGATAAACTGCTGCTGCTGCTGCTGCTGCTGCTGATGATGATGATGATGATGATGATGATGATGATGATGATGATGATGATGATGATGATGATGATGATTATAACTAACCCACAATGACTGACTAACAGTTGGACAACCCAGACGATTCCCCATATGTACTAAACTTGTACATAATAGAGTCCCCAGCAAACATCCACATTCTGGCGACAACGAGTGTCCGCCCCTCACAACTGGGTCACCACATCCAGCTTACATGAATGCCTTTTACTGTCGAAAACTCCAGCAAAGGGACACGATTTGGTCATTAATCTCATTTTCCTCAAAGCCATCAGCTCAGAGAGCTGGAAGCAACAGGGACTTTAATTACCAGGGTATCCATCTTGTAAGCTATGTTATAATAACCAGAAATATCAATTGAGGGAACACTTTGAGGCCAAGACAGTTTGTACATGAACACACACTGTATTGTTTGCCGCTCATATAAGTAGAGAACAAAATAAAATGTGTGTTTATTTATGAACTGCCATCAATGACCTCAAAGAGTTCCCAGTTTCATATTTCTATTTAATTGGTTGAAACGACCAATCATTTATCTTGTTTAAATATTTATGAATATACTGGACACAGCAGCATTACGGCCGATGTGTTTATATGTCTGTTATTTGACCTATGCTGGCTTAATATACAATTCTGAGACCTATTGTGCAATGCCATTGATTAGATACGAATTCTGTCCATATTCCATAGTTGGGGGTTCATGTGGATGATAGACCTGGTTAATGAAGACACCCTTATTTAGGGGTGTCTTGTTGGTCATGCGTTGAAGTACACTAGTTCCTGCAACGAGGATATCTCTTCATTTGGAGGTGACAGGTTCAAATCTCGTGGCAGTAACTATAGCTTCAATTTTTATATTGTATACTGCGTCCTCTAATTTCTATTTTCTGTCTTCTGCTTCTATAAATGCCAGACAATACATGTGTGTTTATTTATTTATTTATAAACTGTCTATGTGTATTAAATTGCGCGGTTCTCGCTTTGCAGAAGGAAGGCAATAATGAGTAAGAGAGCCGTTACTACGCTTCGTAAAGTTAAGATTATTTAGTGTCTGTGATTAAAATAGGCGTGTGTTATAGGTCTGCTTGGGAAGTTTCATATTGCAAACGTAGAAAGTAACTGGATACCTCGCATCCTTTAAAGTCAAGATCACTTACGCATAATTTCATTATTTTTATTTTTTGTCGAAATATTTTCACTTATATT
The DNA here is from genome assembly GCA_014155875.1 of Cepaea nemoralis. NCBI lineage: Eukaryota > Metazoa > Mollusca > Gastropoda > Stylommatophora > Helicidae > Cepaea > Cepaea nemoralis. The sequence continues at coordinate 265,158 of JACEFZ010016142.1, forward strand.
GATGAGGCGGGATATTCAACCAAACAACCAATAAAACAACCAAACAACCAAACGAACAACCAACATGCCAATCAACCAGGTGGACAGATAATCAAGTAATTAAAAGTCGCTTAAAAGTTGACAGGGTCGACTTCATTGCATCGGGTTTTTACCCTATATGGCTCAGTCTCTTTCTGCAGCGCGGAAAGCGTCGCACAAAGCACAAACTCCATAGCTTCAGCGACGACCCCCAGGAGTCTCCGAAAGAAATGCTCTCGTGAACCGAAGGATGTGGCCCGGAATCGAACCCACAACTTTCAAAGCCTGAGTCAGACGGATTGACCACTTCGCCATGGAGACTCCGCATGAAGTAACTAAGTTAACAATCACCCTAGCAACCAACGAATCCTTTAAACAGCCACGTAGTTAACCAACCGCCCAAACAACCAACAAGTTTGATTGATTGGTTGATTTAGGAACCGACATCACAGCAATAGGGGCATTCCCATAAGCGCTCCGTCCCCATCCTCAACCAACAAGCCAAACAGTCAAACAACCAGCCAAATAATGAACCAATCAGTCAGCCAGCCAACCAAACAGCAATTCAATTAAATAAATAACAACCAATCAATTAAACAATCAACCAATTAAACAGCCAACCAATCAACCAACCAACCAACAAACCAGCCAGCCAGAGAACTAAGAAATCGATGAAACAACCTGTTAACTAACCAACCAACAAACCAACCAATTAAACAACCAACCACTAACCAACAAAGCCCCCCAATAAAAATAAAACAAATACAACAACAAACCAACTACACACAATATTTTTTAAAATATATGATCACCGCAAATAGGCTAGATGGCGATTAAATGATTAATTTAAGAATTGATATCATAACACCCCGATCCAATAGGTAGATGCGCCGTTTCCCGCAGCAAATTCGGTAAGTTGAAGATGTTAATTGTCCCGTTGCTATTTACAGGCGTAGAACAGTGGTTCTAAACCTTTTTTTGGCCCGTGCCCCCATTCACCATATTTTAAGAACGTCATTCCCCCCCCCCCCCACCCCCTTTTCGTATTTCCTACCTACAAATTTGGCCCATGCCCCCTTTCACCATATTTTCAGAACGCCATTCCCCCTTTCGTATTTCCTGCCTAAAAATCCCCCCTCCCCCTTACACAGTATACGCAATAATTGAAGCTAAATTTATTAGCACATACTTAAACAAGTCTAGACGTCCACTTAAAACATGATTTGTGGGTCTACTTACTTTATAAAATGAATTTTAGAAGGGTGAGAAGTACAGAACCGTACAGTATGAAGAGAAAAACAATATCAAGTAATCGGTTCTTGTATTAACGCGATCTTGAAATAATCTTCATTTCAACCCGCCCCCCCCCCTCTCCTTGGAAATCCTAAAAATTCCCCCCCCCCCCCCCCCCACCCCCGGGGGAATTACCCCACCGGTTGAGAACCCACTGGCGTAGAAGGTATAGAATTATTATGATGGAGAGTAGAAGTCATTGCACACAGGACAAGTAAAAAAGCGCTTAGTCTCTCCACAGAAAGTCGCATCGTGGGGATGCTGAGTTGCCAGCTCTGTAGCCACACGTCTCGAAAGTAGGTGGGTC